>JAUZND010075335.1:0-16611 GCA_034780555.1 Coelogynopora nodosa
TATGTCTACACACCTGTAGAAATACACGAAACAATTGAAGAGATGATGAAGGAATATGACATAGCAGTTGGTGAAAATAATGATAAGAAGAAACTTCTAGAAAGGCTTTTCTCCAAGTATAACCTTCAAAAAGACGATTTATTTGAATCTATTAAAAATGCGAACAATTATTACAATGATCTCGAGAAAATTGCTCTTCGTAAATGTGATTTAAACAATGTTGAATACATTGACCGTCTTATTGATTTTGAAGAACGAAGTTGTCGCTGCAACAAGACAGTACGTATTGAACAACTTCGTCACATAAGAGAGATGGCAATAATACTTCGTGACATTAGGCCTGGCTCTGGTCTTACGGCTACTAATAGCGTAAGTACATATGAAGCAGAAATTGCAAAACGAATTGAAAATATAAAGGATGAGAAGGATTTAAAAAGCTCAATGGATGAAAGTGATGGAGATGATAAACACAAAGGAGATCTTCATCAAAGTGTTCAAAAACTTCATCTCTGAAAAATAATCTATTCATTTTCCTTTATCTTGGTACATCATGAGTTAATGATTTCATTCTTATTACATATTTAAGGACGAAGCATATTTCTGCTCATACCCTTAATTTTTTTTTTTCAATTTTAAAATAGTAAATGTACATTTCGTCAAAATTTATAAACTATGGAATTGTACATGCTAAATTATTATTATGTGTAACTGTTGTGTGTAAATTTATTTTATGAAAGCTTACTACGCAACGATCGACTAAGTACTTTCTTTAAATATTATTTATAATATATAGCGTCATCGATACTTGTTTTATAATTTGCTCAAACATTATATCAGCATAATAAATATGAGACTCAATTCTACAAGTGTACATTTTATGAGTATTAATTTTAGTAGCAATGTGAACCTGCCTTCATTACATACCAATATTGTTTTGTTATATTACATCATCATAAGTACATTACTATATAACTTTTTAATGTTTTTATAATAATGTTACATTATTTAATTAATTTCATTTAAATTGCTTAATTGACTTTTAATATATGGGTAAAAATAATCTTCAAATATGATTAGCGGTATCAAGGTATTATCGAACTATACCCCACTTTACCAAAAACACTTTTTTTGTTTGCTAAAAATATTTATTTTACAACAATTTTATGATAAAATATACTAATGTATTAACCGTTATTCAGTATCGTGCTATATTATCTATTATTCTCATTTAGACACAAACGATAGACAGTTTGACACATTTTTTTATAGTGGAAATATTTTGCGTTGGTTCAGCATATTAAATGTTATCCATATAGTTTTTAAAAACGCATGGAAACTTAAAAACGTGTCGATTCGACGTATTTATTTTGCGGGACACACTTACATGTACATAGGCTATGCTATGTGTCAACGGTAAACAATAGTTGTGTAAAGTCAAATTTTATTTTAGAAAACGCGAAGTATAATGTTTTCCTTGTAGTTTTATGTATACAAAAATTGATTTTTTGTATATATGTCGGATATAGGATACATAGGTCATAGACATGAACAAATTCAATTGATTTTTACCACTTCTTACCTCGAGGTAAGAAATGCATTATACGAGCTGTTGAAGTGATTGCAAGTCTGAATAGGATAGACCAAGGCTTCACAAATTCCTTTCGCAACTTTCTGTAGCCTACATATACGTTTTAATTGAATAAACCCAATATTAACAACAACATTGATTATGTTTAAAAAAAACCAACAGTGGCCTGTGAACTGTTTTGCGAACACAAGAAAAGTCAACCATATTCCATTCCATTAAGTCGACTCCTCCTTTTCCGGCGCTGTAATTTGTTATTTAATTATCATTGTGGGTTTTATCTTTTCATCAATTTCAACCTTGCCGCTGATATGTGAGGAGCTCAAAAAAAGAACATTGCGATTCAGTTTAGCAAATGGACAAAACCATTGTCATTTTATTGACGTTGTCCTAAATGAACAAACTTAAATTCTGTGGTCGATTCTTTGTTCGTAGTTCGGGGCCAGGGGTATTTCACGCCTGTGGTGTATTATGGTTCTCAAAAGTGTCAATCCATTTTTAAAAGACTGCATGTCAAAGTATGCGACGTAAAATACTTATCGGTTACAATATTACTTCAAGAATTGAAGAAAGGTGTAACTATGCTATGCATCAAAAATCTTTTGAATTGATTAAAACGTAAGAAATTTTTATTTAACAATTGTTACCACAACTGAACAAATCCTTTAAATTTCTTTCGCATGTTAGTCAGAGTCATACCATTTTATATATATACTATTTTTATATTTTTTGAAGTTTCAAGCAAAACACTCATTAAAATTCACTTCATGCTCAATGGGAACAAATTTGTTACAAAATGTATAGCGCCCGAATCAATAAGGGTTAAGCAGTGTCCATTGTATTGAGCATCTTATCTTACAAGAGGAGCTTACGAAACCACTTGACCAAACACAGCAAATCGCATTCATTAACTTCGTTGTGTTAATCAAAAGTCGAGCAGAAATATCTCGTGATTTCGTTATAAGTTCCCACTGATCAACTTGATTGTTCTTTTCAGGAAGATAGTGCAAAACACATTAATCAATTTAAAATAAAGGTTGGTTAAACTGAAGAGGATTAATCGATGAAAAAACTTAAAATATAGACATCATTAGTAGTTAGTTTGAATAATAAATACTGACTGTTAAACATTTATGGATTACAATTAGACACTGTGGTAAATAAATAAATATAACAAATCAAATGGAAATAAAGAAAACTTCAGATAAATGAAACATCACAATAATAAGTAAGCACTAATCGCAACTCCTGTACAAACAGCAGAGAGACAGAGCATTACAGGTTTCGAGGTATTCAGCTCTCATCAGGTACCCTAGTTTCCCTAATGATGACTGGATTGCAAGTGTACTTATTAAAACCTCAAACAAATAGTTAAACAATATTTTTTTTAAGTATATGAAAATTGCATTGTGATTAAGCCTATAATAATATAATGAATGTGTGTAATCGCGCTTTCTCATTTACACTCTACAATTTATAACCTTTATTTCACCATTCAATTAACTAAATAGAAAAAAAAATTATATACAATAGATATATTAAATATTTTTAACATTCTGAACACAAAAAATTGATAAAATATGTATAATATTTAAGAAAATATTGCAGATATTGATTAACATTATGAATTATTAGAAAATACACACACAATTATTAAAATGAATGATAAATTAATGATAATTCACTTTTTTTTATTGTGGATGTTTTTTTTGTTTGACGATGTGGTTATACGTTAAGGTACTTGCAATCGTTGACCGTTTTCAGTACGTTGTCATGATTAGAATATTTAGATAATACTGAAGATTTATTATTTATAATTCTGATGACTTCACATTCCCCGGATTAAAGCTTATTAAGATCGTCTTGTAACATAACTGTCATTATAGCGAACAGTTTTACATTCAACTTCATGGTCAATGAGGCATATCGTTAATATAAACAAGGAATAGCATAGGGCCCGGAACCGTTTCTTGATGGATTCTAGACGTAATAGGTGACAATGACAGTTTATACCCTTACGCTATAACAGCGGGTCTACGATTTCGTATAGGAAATTAATAATCCATTTAATGAGGCATCCTTTTATACCATAATTTTCCAATATAATTAGTGAACGACAGTATCAAATGCCTTGCTAAAATCTAGACAGTAGTATTGCATCAATTCGTTATTTATTGATCAATCCATCATCAATGTCTGGGATGGTTGAGATTAGCTGGGTTTCACAAGATCGGTGTTTTCGAAAGCCATATAGAGAATCGGAGAGAATAATATTTTAATTTAGGTGTGAAATGAAATGACTATTGATAGTGTGTTCAAACTGTTTGCTGCAGATTGGTGTCAACGACACAGGTCTGTAGTTGGCTGGGCAGTCAAATCGCCTTTTTTGAAGATGGGTGTAATGAAGGCATTTTTCCAAGCAGTGTGTATTATGCCACTGTTCAAGGATAACTGCAATATATGGAGTAAAGGTGAAACTAACTAAGTACTCAATGATTTTAGTGTCTTATCAGAGATGACATCCGCACCGGTATCTTTATAGACATTGTCTTTGTTCAGCAGATTTAGTAATCCATTGCTACTAATAGTTAAATAAGAGTTAGTTGAATATTTACTATTCCCCAACGTTAGAATGTCGTTAAAGTTCTCAATTTTGAAAACAGAAGTGAATTGGTTATTCAAGCTGATATTGGCTTTTGTGATACCATCACTACACTTGGTGCAGTTCTTATTGAAAAGAGGAAATATTCCCGTAGCCTCGCGTCTTAAAGACTTTATAGAATAAATATTTATAATATAGATATTCTATAATACTGTATAAAAGACTTTATATAGAAAAATAGTATTACAAAAATCCCTTTAAATATATTATATATATTTGTATATATATTTACACAATATTATATATATACCATGTAAGAAAATATTACACATAGCAAATGAACTATATTTGCGAACATTAGGCATTTTTTGGAAAAACACATAAAATGTTAAAATTTCATAATAATTAGTTAAATTGGATTTTTTAAATTAATTAATCAGAAAAACTGTTTTAAAAAGTTTATTGTACGAAATGACATTTTCAAAATATAAATGATTGAATTTTAATCAAATTGTACTATTTTTAGGTCCAATTAGCATAAAGAAAATACTTTCTGAACAACAAAAATGAGCTAATATATGTTTAATGTACGTAATACAATATAATAGTCGAGACGCCGGAAGGCTGTACCGTGCAATTGAGTCTGAATAACATATTTTTGATGTTTCTTGACATTTGAACCCTCCTGATCAAGATTATCAAGGGTGTCGTGGGTGTTTATAGGCAATTTTCATAAAATTAATTGTTATGCTAATTAGCAGCCGCCATTAGTAAACCCTTCATATCTCAATAAGCACTTGTCATATTTGCCTAAACATGATGTCTATAGATCCATGTTTTAAAGATAAGGGAATATGCTGAACACATTTGCATTACTCTCAAGTTAACATATCACTCATTTTCATGACCTATTAGAAATGTGACTAATTTTTTTGTCAAAGAGTGTAATTAATTATTACAATTATTATATTTATTACAGTATTGCTATTACATATAACAACAGTAATTCATTCAAATATAATGTAATTATTAAGTCTAGTCAAATTTATTTATGCGGAGACCATCCTACTCGACATCATCAGCGCCCGACACGTATGACACATTCTCGTGGTGTCGGGTGCGACTCCCCGTTGGAAAAGAACGAAGTCAAACTTTTACTCGGGTCTCCAACGTCACGGACCTCTCAGGTACGGACGGGGGGTCTTCCCTTTACTGGGCACTTGCAGGCGTGGGTTTTTGGCCGCTTCGAGTCTTAACCCAGACTATGACTCCCGTGGGTTGCTACTCTGGTCTGACGATGTAGATGAAAACCCGGGCTCGGTGGGTGAGACCTGCATCTTCTGTTGTGTCATGCCGCGGAGGGAGACAGTGCATCTCAGGTGCACAGCCGACTGTGACAGAGTCTGCCACCTGAAGCAGGGCCGGGATGCAGTGGGCTCATTTTGGCACGATTAGAGGAGGGCCGTTGGTTCTGCCACCTTTGCGGAGACAGAGCTTCGGGGCGCAGAGTTGAACACCGGCTATTGTAGGTGGGAATGTCCACCAGCCGCCCAAAAACAGAAAATGTCCTGTCTGCAGCGAAAATTCTAGGATCTGTGCTAACCCTCTGATTTGTGGTAGCTGCGGCCTTGAGCATCATCAGTATTGTTCAGGGCTTAATAGGGGGGAGCGTTTGAGGTGGGCTCAGAACTGGCACTGACAATGCCAATCCTTTGTTAGAGTCGCCCAACCTAGTGGAGCTATTCCACCAACTGGACAACCAGTGACTGAGAGGAGCAGAACCTTCACTAAAAAGAATTCACTCCGTGTCATTCAGTGGAATGCTGACAGTATCCGATCCGGTATGCCTGAGCTTGCTCAGCTTATCCGGGAAAGAAGTGTTGACGTTTGTCATGTCCAGAAAACCAATCTTGGAGTCAGGGATTCAACTCTGAAACTCCCCGGGTACGCGGTTGTGAGACGGGACGGAGCCATTGGCCCTTACGGGCAAGGGTGAAGGGTGGAGGTCTCATGATTTTTGTCAAGGATGACATTCCCTTCTGTCAAGTAGCTACGATTCGGACAGGTAAGGAGGAGGGAAGACTGGAATCTCGGGCTGTAGAAATACAGTCAAGAAACCGGGGTAGACACGTCTTTGTGAATGTGTATGCCCCTCTAGGAGGCGAACTGTACATGACGACCTGGTTCCCTGGTGTGATCCTTCTAGTTTGATGGTTTCTCGAAATCACTTTGTTAGAGATGATCTCAATAGGCACTCGACTCGTTGGGATCCAATCCAGCCATCTGACGTACTTGGAGAGGAGATCGAAGAGTTACTGAGGGTAAACGACCTAGGTTGTCTGAATGACGGATCAGCTACACGGGTTAATCCTGAAACGGTCAGATTGAGTACATCGAATATCTCAGTTTAAACAGTTAAAAACGTTTGGTGGACTAACAAGAGATGAATTAAAGGGGAAAGATTGCGAATATCAGCCATGGGTCTTGTCAATGCCAGATTGTGCTGCTATGAACACAGCCATGCAAACTTAGACTGATGTAAAGTACCACAATATGTTGATGCAGCATCAAAATATGCAAGCAACTAAAGAAACACAAGTGATACTATTAAACTGCTATGGTATCTGGTAGCTCATAATCCAACTGCAGGGAGTAACTGATTGCATAATATTGCAACTGGTGAAGTTGCAGACAAGAGAGTAAATGTTGATACTTCTCGTGAGATTAGAGAACGTATTCTAGTCAAGATAAGTCGTGAACCAGTTTATACTTATTCATTCTTTAAAAAGGACATGCGTGTTACAATGGAATCTAAAACAGCTGTCAGAATTGGTGATTAAACTTTGCCTATTGATCCAAATCAACTGTTTGAGAGATTAGCAACAGTGTCTACAGAAGATGCCAACAAAAAAGAACTATTTTCAAATGAGTTGTGCTCATTCCCAGCCGTTTTGTTTAAAACTCCAACAATGCCAAGACCATCAAATAAAGCCACTCTTGGGGATTACTTTTATTAAATGCTAGACTGTAATGACCAAGTTGTAACTGTTGAAATGTCATAAATAAATAATTAAATTTGTCATAGACGAGGGAGTTCTACTGCAACGGCATTACTGCTACTGCAAGTACCTTATACGAAATTATCACGTACAAAGTGCAATGTTTGATGGATACTGCAGTGACCCTACCATTACGGACAGTACATATATCAGACTTGCTTGAAAAATCAAGTAAGGACGTATAATTCAACAAGATATGAAGTTTGCTTGAAAGAAAGAAAAATTCCTGGCAAATACGAACAATAAACAAAGATTTATAGATCTACTGTTCAAACATCTTGGAAAAGCCGGAATGCAGGTGTGTCAAGCTCCTTCAGATGCAAACGCATTGATTGTCAAAACAGCAGTTTAAGGCTACACAGGATCCAGTCACGTGCATAGTAGGCGATGACACTGACCTTATATTTGCCGTGGTATATATTTACTGTCAGAGTATTTGGAAGCTTGAAGGATCTATTCCTGAGGAGTGAGGCAAAGGATTTGACAAGGCAGTAAAAAACATGGAATATCAAGAAGCTAATCTTAAGACTAGGATATAAAAGTAAGCACATATTATTTTCTCATGCTTTCTTAGGTTGCGATACTACTTGCCATATATATAATGTAGGTTCCCAAGAACTAAAACCGTTAGACAAAGAGGAGATGATGATATTGGCAGATGTCTTTTAATCAAAAGATGCTACCAAGGAGAAAGTAGAAGGATCAACTTTTTTAAACCGAACAAAGCCTATTATACTGCACTAACTCTAGACAAACTCCGTAGCCAGAGGTTTTTTTTTAAAAAACTAGCTGGAAATACAGCAGTTTCTCTTCCAAGCCTGTCAACAACATCCAAATCAACCAGCTTCCAAATATCATGGCAGGTTGGTACACTATCAAATAATGGATTGGTCCAGTGAAGACCACGGTCTTAGTGCTTTGGAGTGGCCGGGTCTGGTAAAACATGAACAATAAAATTGTTCCAGTAGCAACAGACCGCCAACTAGAACCAAAGCACTTGCTTGAAATCATTAGATGCAACAGCACTGGGACTTATAGTAAGAGTAACTATTCATGCAAGAAGTATTCTTTATACTGTAGGCCAACCCCTGCTTGTGGACATTGTCAAGGGCATTCCTTTGAGAATAAAGAAACAATGAACTCTCTTTAGAGAACTAATCTTCAACATACAAGATTAAGGTAAGAAGAACATTTATTTATAAGCTTTTATAATATTTAATATTATGTTTTCCAAAATGATGTTGGCGGCCATTTTGACAATATTCCCGTGATCAGATTTTGATTAAACTTTTATTTGAGAGTACTCATTACTTGCTTGTTAACATTTTTTCCTGCCCATACCTTAAGCTGCCTTTACTCCTACCTTCAGTTGTTTTTCATCGTTGCCTTGGCTTTAGCTATTCTCATTTTCCATTTCGCATCGAACATAGCAGTCGAAATTAGAGCAAGTTCACGCTTTAGAATGTCATTGAAGTTTATTTGCCGAGTTGAATGAAATCACACAGCACGTGAATATATCAGAGTAGCATCACACACTTCGATACCTTCCACACGTATGTAATTTCTCGACACAGCTATCGTTACAACCTCCTTTCCTATTGCAGAATGGAAGCTGTCCTACGAACTGGCAGCATATTGTACTTCTTTATCTGTTCTCTTCCAATCTTCAAAGCTTTGTGAGTATTCACCTTTTCAGATACCATCCTGCCCGTTATGATATTGGTAATGGAATGAGAATGCTCAATCGGATCTAACGGATCGATGCATGACTCCAGTTTTGCCTTAGTGTTTACACGGTCACCTGCATCGAATCGAACTCTAGATAAATGCTTTCTTTGTGTTTTGTCATACCATCGACATTACTGTCTTTCATGTCTGAGAAACCGTGGAAAATACTGTTGCAAATGTGCATGCTGTATGCCCAATTCTTGAGAGACTCCGACTGTTTATTGCTGGAAACGTGATGATGCTTCTAAATCACTGGAGCCTATGCAGCTACCCACGAACGTAGTTCTCGCTCCTCAAAAATGTCTTGGAGATGATTCATTGCAGGTGTTCATTTAAGAAGCTATGTCAAACAGCACAATGTCGTTGCAATTCAGTCTGGTTACCATGCAAAATGTTTTGTAAGTGCCATGGGAGTCAAGCTGCCTGAATGAAAGGACGCTGACTGATACTAGTGCAGAAGATTACGAAGCTAATGATGTCGAAAAGAATGCTCTCGGCATACATGCATTTGACTAGACTTATTAATTACATTACATTTTAATTAATTACTGTTGTTATATGTAATAGTAATACTGTAATATTTATAATAATTGTTATAATTAATTACACCATTTGACACAAAAATTGAGTCACATTTCTAATTGGACATGAAAATGACTGATATGTTAACTTGAGAGTAATGTAAATCTGTTCAGCATATTTCCTGACCTTGAAAACATAGGTCTATATACCTAGCTTGCGTAAATATGACAAGTACTTACTGAGATATGAGGAATATTAGTTATATTACTAATGGCAGCTGATAATTAGCAACAATAAAAAATGTTATGAAAATTTATAAACTATGTCAGGGCGACACCCTTTCTAATATTTATCAGGAGGGTCCAAATGTCAAGAAACGGCAAAAATATGTTATGCAGACGGTAAAACACGCTTAAGCCAAAATCAAGGCTCTGGTGCCTGGACTATAAACAATATTACAACTGAGTGACCATCGAAAAATATTTTTTTTAAACACAAACTTATAAAATGTTTAAATTTCAGGATAATTTGTTGCAAATTCACTCTATGACCAATCAAATATATTCAACACAATATAATCTTAAACGGTCAAAGTAGTAAACGACTAAATTGTTGTATTTTGTCCATATTCATTAGGAATATGCTTAATTAAATATAATTATATTAATCGACATTTTAAAATTTGTAAATAATAAACAGATAAAATTACCTAAAAAATAAACAATATACTAAATACTACCAACTATATACCTACAATTGATAAACATAACATAATGTCCGTAAAAGTTTCAATCATGAAAAAACTGTCTTATACAATGCAACAACAATATTGTTAAAATAACTTCCACATTTTCTTCGCGTACAAAAGGTAATGTTTAACACACGAAAAAATTATTTAAATAAAAAAATTATTTTTACTATCAACTTATCTACCAATTAACACAAAAGAGCTTTAACTACTACGCAAATTTTTCTTTAAAATAGTTTGAAAAGACAATTGCATTTAATTTTTGCAGAGATATGAACTAAACAATATTCCCAAAATTATCATATTACACGAATATCAATCAACACAGGATTTCGAACAAGAATATAAACTCAAATCATTCATTGACATGCGAGGAATTGGACATTAACATAAATAAAATCAATAGATGATACGTTGGAGGACGATACAGAAGAGATGGAATCAATGCTTGTAACTTCTTTTGTGCCGAAAATTCGGAAAAGCCTTCAGGAGAAATAAATAACTTTAAAAGATTTGAAACACACAGTGCAAAACTGAATAATGAAATTTATTGAACTATTTAATTATATGAAAATTAACGATGCAATTGAACGAATTAAATATGTGATTTTAAAATTGATCTACATTGATGCTCTTCAGTTTAAGCTTCTATTAATTGATTAATGCGTTTTGCAATATATTCCAAGTAATCAAGTTGATCAGTGCGAACTTTATAATTGGTATCGAAAACACGAAATATTTCAGCTCGACTTTTGATGCAACGAAGTTGATCCATGCGATTTGATGTGTTTGGTCAAGTAGTTTGCTACTGTACTTAAATAAGATGTTCAATGTAATCGGCATTGCTTAAGCAGCGACCACATAATTCCGACTTCTAAACTACAGTATTTACTGTTTCGTTGGCCAGTTTCATTGAGGTAATAAATATCATTTTTTGGTATTTATAATTGGAAATAATTTTTCCCAAAAGGTTTTGCTTGTCATTTTTTGTGCCAATTGTTATAATATCATTTTTCATCATTTATTAAATTGTATCGAATATTTCTACAGGTATAATGCAGACATAAGCATGTGTTCCGAAGGAATGTATATCAAAAACATGATTTTGTGGTGCAATTTCACAATTTTCTATATCGTCCATTGCAGAACGTGTTTTTTGCTTTCTATTTGACATCAGAAGGTTTAATACAAGTTCCAATCTGTATATTGAACCTAGTTGTAGGTTGAATAGAAAATTAAAGCGTACATTTGAAAGAGTGTTTTTTAAATGATTATTATGATTTTAATTTATAATTCACTTCAATATCAAAATTGAATTAATTTCATCCTCTATTTGATTTCGAGTGTCATTTTTTCTTTGAATATTTTTGTTGCATATTATCTTATAGCAATAGAAATTGCTCACATCTGTGTAGGTGCTTTTTTGCAGACTAAACTTTTCTATTCTTTCCTCCTCAGAGCCTTAAAATATTTAATATGCATGAAACTAGATGGAAAACACCATTATTCATTTCTCCTTAGCGTTTTCTAAAATAAAATTCGAGTTTACAAAAAAGATTATTTACGGTTTGGTAGAATTGACAAATTTTTAGTAACGAAATAAATAATATTTAATATGCTGAACCATCATAAAATATTTTCACTCTAAAAATGTGTCAAACTGTATATATTGTTTGTGTCTAATTGAGATTAATAGACGATATAGCACGATATTTAATAGCAGTTAATACATTGTTACGTTATTATATACATTATCACAAAAAGGATGTTTAGTAAATATTTTTATATAGGCCTAATATAAAAAAATAATCATTAAAGCAAAGCATACTTGGACCAATACTTTTTAAAAGTAAATTTAACAAATTAGATTAAATTAATTAAATAATTTAACATGATTTTAAGAACAATAAAAAATGATATAGTTATAGACTTGTGATGATGTAATATAACAAAACAATATTGGTAGGTATGTAATGAATGTAATTCTATACTAAATGTTAATTATTATTATACGAAATATGTTATGGAGCTATAAATATATTATATATTATTGAATTATTGTTCATTTTATTTTCAATATTCTATTAGGTATCTATAATTTATAATTTTACTTCTAATACATCTAATATCTAATATCTAATACATCTAATATCTAAATGTGAGTATTAATTTTCATTTATTATTTAACTACAATGATTAAAATATAATTATATGATTTTTTAGCTTTTTAAAATATTCCAGAGAAGTAGCTTCCCCCTCCCCCTTAATCCCCAGTGTTGAAATACAAATTCATCAAAATCCAAATAAAAGGGTGCACTGAGTTGAGAATTCAATCATTTAAAATGAACTCCAGGATTTAACATAATCAGAAAAAAAATTCGCCCGAATAATTGACGAGGAATTACTATCTGACTCTAGAACCTTGTACTAGAGGTCATTTACATACACATATTTAGCATATATAAGAAAACTTTTTGAAACAGTTCTTTGGTACTGCTGTTATCTTATCTTTCTTGTTTAGTATTCTATTGTAAACGTTGAATTAGTTGTTGCACCTAACAATTTAAAAGGAACAATTGTTCTACTGTATGAAGCAAATTACTGAACAACATTTGTATTAGGTTGCCATCATGCATATATAATTAACTAAAGAGATACTTATTAACTATATAATAATAAATATATTATTACTAAACCATGCATTTGTATAATATAAGAAGGCATGGTAAATATACTTTTTTATTCTATTACTATTTAATTTTTCCGTAATGCAGAGACAAAAATAATGAATAATATTCAAATCTTTATAATAGCCTACATAGTGCTTTAAAAATAGAGCAATATGTCTCTAATAAAATCAGTTCATGTTTTAAACTATATTAAAAAA
Source organism: Coelogynopora nodosa (assembly GCA_034780555.1). Taxonomy (NCBI): domain Eukaryota; kingdom Metazoa; phylum Platyhelminthes; order Proseriata; family Coelogynoporidae; genus Coelogynopora; species Coelogynopora nodosa. Next base: position 13,132 of record JAUZND010075335.1, read on the forward strand.
TTAAAAAACAAGCATTATTTTTTTTTATTGGTTCGATATGAAAATTATTTATTATATTATATATATGTAGATATGTACACAAGTTAATTTGTATAATATTTAACAATATATAATATTATTATATATGTGTCTTTATATATCTGTCTTTATATATTATATCTGTCTATATATATATATATGTCTTTATATCGCCTATAGACTGTGTATACAGCAATTTTATTAAACTTTTTAGTTTTATTACCTTACATCATTTCATTTTACTAGATATACGTAGGTTCCTGATTGATCTCGCAATAAAAATCGATGATGTGTGTTTAGTGGCAACAATGCACAAAAACTTGAATAGACATTAATTGATATTATATATTGTCATTCATTTCGCTCATTGTTGTTCCTTTGACTGTTTATTATAATCTGTTACTACTCTAAGCAGTGTAATTCTGTTGGATTAGTTTTCACAAATGATCTGTATGGTACTTCTCTCTGTAAGTATATATATATATATAATTTAATTTATTTTTATTTATTTATTAGGCTACTATAGACCCTCTATAAAATTTAAAAAATCTAAATAACTCTAAATATTAAAAAAGTAATTATACAATTTATTATTTAATTTAGAAAATCTAACAAATATCAAAATATGATGTGGCCTAGTGATGTGTAAAAATAGGATGTAAACATTTTATGTATACCCCTAAAGTCTGAAAAATGATCACTATGCCTAATCACTATATCCTCAGATTTTTTCTAACAATAAATAAATTTAAATATTTAAAATAAAGCAAACAACAATATATATATTTTTAATATCTTATTTAATCGTTTGATTTAATTAATATTATTATATTTATGAATATAAAATTAAATATTATCATCTTTTTAAATTAATTAAGTTAAGCATTTTAAGGTCTCGTTTGTCTAATAGTTATTTTTTATAAAATTGTAAATAAGTTTAGAAATTACTTTAAGTAGTTTGGCGTGATGGTTTAACATCCCAGGTATTTAAACATTGATATTTCACTGTTTTGTAAACTACCGTAAATTAAATATAAATATTTAAACCAAAACGACGTAAAATATCTACAAAACTGAAATTAGTGTTAATTTTAAAAGATAATTGAATATAAAAAAGTATATATTATAGCAATTATATCTGTGAGAGTGATCTTATTACAGAAACCAAGAATTAGAGAAACCGAATATAATTTATATATCCTTTCTAAATGCTTTTATAATCATTTTACAAAATATGAAATTATAAACATCAATAGATATTTTATATTTTGAAATAGTACTGTTTTTTGTGGTTCAAATATTTAGTAAACAAAACAAGAACATTTATATCGGTTTTTCAAACCTGTACAATTAAATTTATAATGTATAATTAAAGAAATAATTCTTTATTTAATTACTTCATATATTTAACTTTTAGTATCGGTCATACTGTAAAAATGTGTTTTCAACTAAACTAATTTTATTATTACAAACGTAATGCAAGAGAAACATTGTTAAACTAAAATATAGATAACATCATTTTTCATTTTTCAGAAAATTTCTAAAAATCTGCATTCATTTTTTTGGTGAAGTATTCATTAAATGTGCCAACATTTGCGGTAATTGTTTATCCAAAAAAGAAATATGTCCCTTTTCGTTTCAAAATTATCACTTCTCTGGACTTCTAATCGAGGAAAAATATAACGCTGGTTCAAATTACAATCTTGCGAATATGTTCGTTGTTTTAATGTACTTGTCTTTGAGTTTATTTAGTACATACCTAGGTCTTTAAACGTTAATGCAAAAATAAGCTTTATATAAAGATATTATTTGTCATTGTCGTCAAAACAATAAAATATTAAATTTTATTATAATTGTAATAAATGTTCTATATTTATACACCTTGCAATTGGATCAATTTTTGAAAGTTTTATGTTCACATTCAATACTCACAAAGTTGACATTTGATTTATACAAATATACGTAAATTTTGGTATCCCCTTCATTCGTGTATTTTAATTTTAGTAAAACAAAATCAATATATATATATATATATATATATATATATTAAAATCTTTTTCAAACTTGACGACTATTTTGGCGACTATAAAAAAGCCTCTGGCGACTATGGGGCCTCTGAATATTTAAAAATATAAATTAAAAGATATAAAACTCTTTTTAGTAAGCAATTAAAAATTGAAGATTTCGTTAATGTCTATTATTGGAAAGTTAGGATTACAACCTTCCATTTTCAATACAAAGAGTTACTATATATATCAGTGCTAAAACTGATGTCAAATTATATTCACAGCTATATAATATGCAGAAATAAAGATAATTATCTATTTTCTTTATATTGAACTTCAGACTAAAACGATTTTATACCTGCGGATAAAATGTGTAAAGTTTACATTACAACAGTTAATAACAATAATTATAATAATATTTTCCAATGGATTATTATACTATTGTTAAATAGTTTGTGATAATATATTATCTTAGAATAAAAATATGTTTATATATATGGATTACATCAAAAAAAGTAAATGTCTCTTTAGCATAAAACAGTGGTAGTAGTAATAGAAATATATATTAATAGTACTTTAAAAATCGACCTATGTATATTTAGTTGTCATTTGATACTACCTTATTAGCTCCATCAGATGTAGTGGATAAGTCCCAACATTTTAATGCAGATGTATGCATAAATTGAAAATCAATACCATTCGTAAAGAAAAAAGTTCAACCATCGATAATAAAAATAATATCATATTTTTGGTCAAACCAATTGTTCATTAATAAAAAATGGTTTATATATATTTTCAGATTCTGATACTGAGTTGAAAATATATATTTTAGATGACATCTGCTGCAAGAACCAATTTAAAAAACAAATTACAAAAATTGTACGACGAAAATGTCACAAATGGAAATGACTGCAACAAGCAAATTTTGAGAATTCTTCAATCTCAATACAATATTGAATCAAAAGAGAAAGCAAATTTACAGCACAAAGTTAATAATATTTCAAATAAATTAGCTGAAGCATTAAAGGTATTCAAAAGCGCATTTGTTTAAGAATGCAATAAACTTATATCTTCTGAAGAGATTGATGAATTAGATTGTATGCTCAGATTTCGCGATTATTGTGGTATTATGAAACGTAGCATTCAAGACATAGAAAAACATCTTAGAGATCTGAAAGATAGATAGATACGAATTTACAGCTGCCAATGTTTTGGCAAAAAATATGCGAACGACTGCAAATGATTTTGAATTTTTTATTGAGAATACAGACATATTTCAAATATATAAGTTTCCATTGCAAGAAACTCATAGTGTCCATACAATTAAGCTTCGAAGATTTGAATTTGGTTTGCTAAATCCAGATAAGGATCATCGCATCATACTTTTAACCGGAATGACAGGATCTGGAAAAAGTCTTCTTATTAACAACATGATCAACTACATTTATGGAGTAAG
>JAUZND010075346.1:0-16610 GCA_034780555.1 Coelogynopora nodosa
CGGCTGTGTCATCCGCTCGAGCGAAGGCACTTAGATCGGACACAGACGCTGTGTCACCCGATGGTAAAGGGTTAATAGCCAAACTATTATTAAACATTTGAAATGGGTAAGTCTAATCGATTTCATACACAGATTAATATAGACGATGTGTACTTTCATTATTTAAATAAATTTTTATAATATTAATTTAACTGATTACTGATTAAATACCTATGCAGTGATGTGTTTCGGGTAAACATTTTAATTATTGTTGGATACTTTGGTTAAATTTGTCTGTGGAATCCCACAAAACCGAAAATTAAATTAAAAGGATTTATAATTTATATCTAAATGATCTTGACATTTTGTTTCCACAGAGGTTGGAGTTAAAAATATATATTTTCATATAAAACGGTATTTCGAACTGTTTTAAAATCGTAAATATTCAAATAATATTCAAAAAATTCAATAAAACGTTTTCATCACAAGTCAGTTCCAAAAATTACTATTACCTTTACTATTTCATGCTTTGTCTTTATAATATATCCATGTATACAATTAATCAAGTTAATAATCAAATATACATTTGGTTTTTCCACATTAAATATATATATATATATAGGCCAATATCTCGTTTTGTTTATTTTTAGCAACCACTTCTATAAATGTAGAACAATATTTTATTATTTACCTATATCTACTTAATTAACTGTATCAGAGGCAGTGGAACAGGGGAGGCCAATATTATATTTTACCCCATAACAAATTGTTTGTAAATAATTAGGTGCCACCAAAAAAAATGTTGTTACCCCGTGCGTGCACTTATATTATTGTATCATTTTAAAGCTACTTACAGTACAATTATGTTTTTTATCATAATTTCACGTTTTAAAAAAAATTTGTGAAAAACACGAAATACATTAATATTCCATTTTATAATGTATATAATTATATATATAATTTATAATCTTCTACATAAATATATTATATAATTACAATACATTTATTTCTCTATATATGTTAAAAACAACATAGGAATCATTAAAAAATCTAGCTGCATGGAGTAGCAATTTACAAAAATATATTCCTTAGACAAATTTTGTCCGCTAGTTATAATATATGCCATGATTATTAATTTATTTATTGTTTAAATTATTGCTGTTTCATAATTGTTCTTGTTGATCATTTTTTAAATCTATCAACAAGTTAATATACAATGTAGGTATTCTGCAATTGAATTTTTTAAATTTCCAATTGAATGAATCTGTAAAAAAATTATTTAGGGGTAAAAAATCTGACAAAATCCAACTTCATCTTTTCGACAGATTACACATATGTATTGTACAGTAATAATACATAACAATATAGGCCTATGTTAATTATAAAATTTTAAAAAGCATGATGATAAATAACAGATAAATAACATATTATATCAATTTAACTAACAAAATAGTTCCATAATTCAAATGTATAATAACAATATTAAATTTTTCCTTTAACGCTTTTTTGGTTAAGAAAATAAATTAAAAGGACTTTTAATTTTTTGGTTCGATTATATATTACTCTTAGTATAACTCATATAAATTGATACGAACTAAACTTAAAAATGACTAATTACATATAATTCAAATTTATACATATTGTACAAAATCATCAATTACCAATTAACAAATAAAATTAATAGAATTATTTAAAAATCAACACAAGTTATATATAAAATTGTGGATTGTTTAATAAATCAATTTAAAAAACATGTTTTAATATAAATAAGAATGTAAAGAATAACTTTACACGTGAAAATAGAATAGTTAAAATGTTTGAAATCAAATGACAGAATAGATTCATAGACATAGATGAGCGTATCAATAATAGCCTTTTTTAATGTTTACGACATCTATGAAATTGAAGTATGGTATTTTACTACGTTTTCTATTAAGCATATTTGTCAGCAGAAGTTATTATAAATCAGTTCTATGTCATAGTTGCACTAAGTTTATTTGAATTAACACATTGGTTAAATTTTTTTGATTTTACGTTATACTACCGCTATTATATTTTAATTCTAGAATGAAATTTGATATTAATTTACGTATAAATATAAAATGATTTGAGAAATATAGGTATAATGTATACAGTTAGTTAAAATAACAATAAAAACTCTCGTTTAAAAACTCAAAAATATATTAACAAAACTATTTAAATTAGGAGCGTCTAAAGCTTTTCATCACTTACCTCGACTGAGCATACTGGAAGATTTCAAAATGAGTTGAGGAATATCCCCTTTGATGGGATCCCCCAAAGTAGACAGGCGTCGTTGTAAATCCATAGAAGAGATCTTTCTAGTAGGACCATTTTCCATTGGCACTGCTTTACAAGAAAATTGCATTGGTGAGCCAGAATCTCTGGATGAGGGAGATCGCTTAAGGTTATTTAAATCCATGTCTAACACTTCATCATTTCCATAAAATCCATTTTTAAACGTTGTATCTTTCATCATGTTTTGACTTATTTCAGCAAGCATGATATTTCACGTTGTAATTGCACAATATTGTGAACGAGTAAGCTAAGAAGAGTTGTAATCTATGGATAATTATAGTTGTATAGAAAACATCTAATAGCAGGATATTAATAGTAACATTTACGTCAACTTTAAAAATAACCAACCAATCAGATTAGTTCAAATGGAAGCGTCATTTTTGTCATCGATAATGCATGACAATTATTAATAAATTGTCTATTATTTTCATACATTAATTTTTATACATATTTTTACGAAAATTTATTTAAAAATAGCTCTATTGGAAAGTATCTAAATGAGACCAGGCTAACATTAGTTATAAAATAGTCATAAATCATTATGAAATGGTAAAAATCAAAATGTCGATTAAGTGTCTTAATAATCATAAATATATCTTAAATCTAAAATAAGTGTCACATAAGTCGTGTCCACATAACTTAATATATATTATATATATAATAAACATAATATAATATATATCGAATATATTTTAGTCATCTTTATTTAAAAACATTTATATGATTAGGCATTATTATATACAACATATAAATAATTAACTAAATTGTTAATTTTTTTAATTAATAAAATTATGGTTAGGTAGCCTATATTCACATTACAATTTTTAAATCATTACAACTACTGATGCAATACAGAATTAAAACATCATTGTCGTTTTAACAAATGTTAAATTGATTATTTACTGTGACAGTAATTTTATATAGGCTACTGCAATTTAGCAAATATGCAGCTAAATGTTTCTGTTAAAAAACGGAAATCCGGAATAATTATTTTCAAAATACGGTGCACAACATCTTTAAAAATAGTACAAAAGTATTATGATTTCTAAAACAGGAATAACTTTTAATAGTGATGCACTGCAGAAAATGTACCAAGCGAAAGTCAAGTTATATTTTTTAATTAATATTCTTCATTATTTCTTATAGGGTAATAATCTTACTGTTTTAGTTTTCCTGAAGGGAGAGGCAAGGAAAAATATGTAATTAGTAGCTACAGACGATTAATATCATTAAATTATTTGACTTCAATATATTGCATACAATGCATATCAAATTAGAGGTTAGATATTTAGAATGTTTAATTTTATACGAGCAACATTGTATGAATTATTTACATATACTACTTTTAAAATTTGATGAAAATATTTCAACATGCACTCTAAAAGAAATAGAAATGTTGTTGTTTTTATTTATAAATTAAAAAATAAATTAGATATAAATATTAAATAATATAATACAATAAGAATATTCCATTTACTTAAGTTTGAATGTTTAATTATGTCCATTAATTAAGTAAAACTTTAAAAAATCGGGAGTGTTTGCCCCCCTAACCCCCTACCATGAGGTCTGGGGCGAAAGCAATTTTTAAAACTGACCGGATCTGAAATCGTATTTACATCAAATTTTTTAATTGTTAAAACTTGTTACAAACTAATTATGAAATTCTCTAAAAAATCATATATGCGTGTATCATTTAGCTTCGATTTGTTTGAAATTGAAAAACAGTAAATTATTGTTACAAAAACGTTTTGTTGTTGTCCAGGATGAATATACACATATTTTATAAATTTTTATACATATTTATATATATGTTATGTCAATTCAATATATTAAAAATATTTTATTCACAAAAAATGAAAATGAATATTGTTGCACGATTATATTTTTGTACGAATTTACGCGAATGTAAATGTACGGATTCTTTCTCTGATATATTCAAGTATGGCATGCCACATTGTTACTAATAACTATAACGTATTTATTAACCCTCTTTTCAATCATTGATGTATTAATACACGCTATAATGTAAAAGATGCAATAAATTTAATTAATAAATAAAATTTAAAAATTGTAAAATATGGCTACATTTATCCACACATAGCATAGTACAATAACGAGACATTTTGTAACAAGACGTACACTATAAATTTATCAAATGCTATTTAATAATTATTTTTTTGACATCATAGAAATTAAATTGAAAAATATATTCAAAATGTCATTCATGGTGCAGTTGTATAGCGTTATTTAAAAACTCGTTAACTATTTTCCTAGCTATGTTTATATTATCAATATTTTTTAAAAATATACGACACCTTTAAATTATTAATTATATTTTCCGTGAATTTATATTCAATACCAAATAGTAAGTTGCAAAATTTAAAAATTGACATGTAATCAAGAAACGACTCTAACATTAAGGTTTAATTACGTATTTTATATGATAAAGCAAACAGCAATTGAATGTGAAAATGTTATATATAGACGAAAATATATAATAATACAAAACAATAAATCTAATAAACTTATAAGTTAGAAAATTAATTTAGAAATGTTACTCATCCAAATATATAAATGGATAGTAACTGTATATGTAAATATGTTATACTTCTGTAAATAACAACCGTACATTTTTTTGTGAAATAGGCTACACGTTGGATAAACTAACAATAATATACACTATAGCAACATAGAATATACTCTAAACTAATGAACTCTAATAATAATGTTTAAAATAACATTTTAATGAATGTTCTATGAAATTAAAATTTTACCGTTATTTCAATTACTGAATTAATATACCATTCCAACATTATTTTGTGATACAATGTGTGTTACATATATAATAAATAAATAAAATACACAAAATAAATAAAAACTAAATAAAATAAAAGTTTTAAAAATAAATAAAAATAAAACTTTATAGAAAGTATACGGTTTTCTCAATATTTATAATGTTATTATTATGAGATTAAATTTTTCTATTTTGAATTATTTAAATTAGTGCAATATTATTTCAACATTAATAATGGAATTGAAAACATTTACTAGTTTATCATCATTAGCTATCTTTATTTAATAAACATTGTAACATAATACATTTTTTAATTATCTATATAATAGAGATCATAATTTTTCTACATCCTACTTAATATGTAGTATTAATACATTTTCAAATTAGTGTTTTTAAAACAATATTTAGCCCCTATAACAACAAATGTCTGTTTATGTTTGGTTTCACCTAGTTAATCACATATAAAATATTTTTGATAAATGGATAAACTTGATTGAATTTATAAATAAACTATAACTCTTACTACAGACCTGCCAACCCTTCAATAATCGAAATCGGGACATTAGTATAATCTCCAGCCACGAATGGCGATGCGAGCAGACGATCTTTGGTTGTCACCTAAATCCTGAAAAATAAATAACTTATAGTTTTCAAGGTCGGGATTAAAACAAAGATTAACACATAATTTAAAGAATGTAATAATTACTTAAAATTAGTTATAATTCATGTATTAGTATATTTCAGAATTAATTTAAATGTATAGCCTACGTATTTTGACCATTTTTATCGAAATTCTAAAATCCCTTACATTTGTTTATATTAATTAATTTTATTATTAAAAAATATATATTGTTTAGTTAAGATACTTTTACATTGACGATCTTGAAAAATAGGTTAAATTTCCATCGGATTTGTCCTCCTGATTTAAGTATTTAAGTTACAACCCCGAGCTTTATAGCTAAGAATGCATTTCAAATTCTTGGAATTTTCATAAGAAAAGTTGCAAAATAGCAAAATGGACACTTTTCCACAAATTTTCAGTAATATATTCTAAAATCGAAATATTTACATACTCCTGCGGGACGGTTGGCAGGTCTATTACTATAGAATTATAACCGTTTTAAAAAAATTCGCTTCATATGATTATTATACTTAAATTTTCTATGTTTGAAGAAAATGTAAAGCTTACGTTCATAATATTAAGATATTAGATTATTTATTCTACTTACGAGTAGTAGAAATAAAATATAATTACCTTTTATAACAGTTATTGCATTGTGATTACATAGAAATTAGTAACAAAAATTATTATATGTCATTTTTTTATAACGACAGTGATTTTGTTTATCATAGTTTAACATTTTAAATCTGAATAATAACAATTAATTTTCAATTCTGAGCAAATCATATATACTATTTCATATTTAAATAATTTTTTCATAATAATCTGTAGACAGGTTATTTATCAGATAAATAGAAATCTTGATAATAAAATTTGATAAACTTAGTTGTTCGTAATTATTTGTGCGTATACAAATAATATCTATAAATAAAAAGACAGCGATTATTAATGCCTATAAATGACTTGTAGAAACTATCTCGAAACGTCATGGTTTTATTTACCGCGTTAAATTTTAAAATGTATCACTTTTGGGGATTTTCCTTTAATTCAGGTATTTTATTGTATTATATTTAAACCGAAATAATAGGCACATATCGTTCCAGCAATTTTAATTATAATATACATGATATACGAACAATGTAGTCACCGGGTTTGGTAGGTTCGGACAAACCCCCCCGCTATAAAAAAGATCCGCTTGTTAGTTATATACAATTTATTATTAAGTAAAAGCTTTTTTGGTATTCTTTAATAAACCTTTTACAAAAAAACGACGACTTGCCACCTTACAATTATTAGTTATTTGAGGCTTCATCTTAAAGTATTTGCTTAAATTTTAAAGAAAGCAGACCCCACCGATTCCCAAATTCTGAACCCCTAAAGACTTGTAGAACGAATTTTATTTTCAAAATAATTAATCGATTGGTATCATTTGTATGACCTGATTACGTCATCAATTCCAGTTAGGAAAATAACCATATGTGCTATATCGTCGCTGTCATGGACAAACTAGCTATGTTCAAATTTCTGAATGCTGAGAAATCGAAATAAACTGTATCATTATCATACAGAGACATTAAAAAAAGTGAAATAGCCAAAATGTGTATGTATAAGTTCTCGGTTTTATAAAATTACGGTTTCAAAAATGTTTAGCGTACAACTGTAAAATTTGAAATTAGTAACATAGCTGGTTTGGTCGTGACTAGTATATACGACATAGCTGTTTTGTCTTCGACGAATTCCAAAATATCATAGGAATAAAACAGTTGAAAAGTTCACGTTAAAACCAGCTATGTTTTTATAATATTGAATTTGATAATTAATCATCTCATTTGTAAAAAATTTCTATAACTTTTGTTCAATGCAACCAACGACTTTATTTTTTTTACATTTGATTCCAGATCACAAGATCTATAGTTGTTGATATTTGCCACTGAGTAAAATCAGGGTCATACGTTATATAGTTCAATAAAAAAACTTTTATTTTATTTTAATTGGCATACCCCCCTCTTCACGTACGAAGGGTTACAGAAATTGTTCCAAAAGAGTTATAAAGCTGAAGTGCGGTATACAATTAATTTATTTATATGGTATATCATTTATAGCGATAATTGGCATTAAAATAGAAGGTATGTGTCTTAAATTTATTGCAAAATATATACAATAAGTCAAAACAATTTATTAGAATTGTTTCTTTGATTCCAGTCATCGAAAAAAGCATGAATGATAGCTAAGTATTTCTATAATTTTAGTAGATTTACTGTTTATAGAAAAATATATAATACTTTTAAAAGTGTTAGGAAATAAATACGATGATGTTTCGAATGAGATACTATTTTTTTATTTGTCAATTATAGTTTTTTGTTTTATATAAATATTATATGTCACAAATAATATTTCAATTAATGACAACAACATATCAAAGGTATAGTCTAAATGGATCCTTTTTATATTCATGTTTAGTTGTTTTAATTTAAGTAAATTCATGAGTTAGTACTAATGCAATAAATTAATCAGTTTATTTATTATATATAATAAATATCATTTATATGTATGTAAAGGTATGTATGTTTGTAGGTAGTATGTATGTAGGTATGTAATGAATCATTCGTAGTAGGATTAGTGTTTACGAAAGAACGATAATTTGATGATAAAATATTTATTATGCTATTTATACTCGGCTTGCCCGAATATCTATTGAATAATTAAAAAAATAACGTAGGTGTGTTAGATTTTATTTAGTCAACAAAATAGTAATGAATGTCAACAAAAACTGCACGTCTTATTCCTAAAATAAAATTCTTGGTTAAATATTATATGCAACTGTGTCGATATTGAATTTCATCAGTAATACGACAATCTTTTAAAAAAACTGTAACTACTGGAAACCTTATGGTGATGGTTAGTTAAGGTTATACGGCACATTCGAAACAGTTGTGGGGGTCATATTAATATCCCCCCTACAAAGAAAAACGTAGCAATTTGTCTAGGCAATAAAAAATTCAGCTGATAACAATCTTGCCACAAGTTATATTGAGATTCTTGGAGATTTCTTTCGATCCTCCAAGCGATAAATTATTAAAAAAATGATCAGGAGTACAAAAAAACTATTTTGCTTCTAAAAAACTAATAAAGTAATTGACGCTATATTATTTATACTATTTCCGTAATTGTACTAAATATCATAAAATAAATTTACTATATTAATATTAAAAACATAAGCGAACAAAAAACTTTCCGCAAAACAAATAGCCTACTGATTTATATCACTGATACAAGCAATCACTAAAAATATATTGAAAGAAATGGAAAGTATTGTAACATATTTGTTTTATTTCACACGAATTCAGGGTTATAATCAAAGCATATGGAATCAAACCGGAAGATGTCCGGAACGAAAAAGTGGCACTATTTACATAACGACAATCCATTGTTTATTCACAACATTATAAAAACATGCATGACCAGATTCAAGATATAAATGGAAAAATAAATAGTTACTGACAATAATGAAAAATGAACACGATCAAGAAGATCCCTTTACAAAGTTCACAGAAAGGCTTTTTTTACTGACAATTGTTTCCTTGTTTTCTGTAACTGGTTTAGATTCTGAAGTAAAAGAAAATCATATTTAACATGTTGTGTAGATATACTTTAATTATAGATTTTACGAGATTTAAAAAAAATAAACAATTACTAAATATCCTATCTACCTATCTTAATATAACAAACTATTTTTTATAATTTAGAATTGAACAATTTGTGATATTCCACACAAAAATTTTACCGTAATTGAAATTTAATATTTAAATTATTGATGTTATTTTTATTAATTTTAACCAATTTTATTGCATAATAGTGACAACATTTTTTACATTGGATTATTTAAAATATATTCTAACGTAACTCATATATCGGTATAATTAAATATAGCACACACTTAACTAAATCATTTAGTCAATGTAAAGTAAATCATTAAAAATATATTAGAATTTAAATATTTTGATCATTGACAATTATTTACAAGATGATTATAAAATATGCTTATAATAAAAAACACACACAAGGAAGTTATAAAACTTATTTGACAATACTATGAAATATATAAAAATATTGTTTGACAGCAAACGTATCAACATTGCAGAATTGTACAATAATTAAAAAAATTTAAAAATATTTGAAGTATAGTTATCAATTTTACGCGATTTTTAATTTACACGTTCCTGCAATTAATAGTAAAGTAGTTTTTTGTCTCTCGCTTAAATAACGTTTCTTATATTTTTAAGATATTTTTCTATAATAGAACTATTATATATATATTTTACAACAAAAATGTGAATAAAATGATTAATTTGTTGACACATTTTTGCGATCTAAAAACCAAAAATCGATTTGCATAAAACACTTAAATTTTCTAAAAATTAACTAATTCAAATTTTAAGGCATCAATGTTTTTAAAAATGTGTTCAGTGAATATTAGCTTGTACATTAATGCAAATGTTAGTTTCATTTACAATTCGCACTAATCATACATACAAACATTACAAAATTAACAATTAAGAAAACATATACAATAGTTGATTATGCTGATAAAAGATTATAATCTTACACAAATAATTATTCATTAAGAAAGGTTAAATCTTTCTGGGAAAATGTGATAACAAATTCGAATTACAAATAGATAATACAACTGACCAACTCACCCTTCATTAGATTTCCTTCCGTATCAAACTTGGTGCTGACCTTGGCGGTCAGCACATCTCCACCATTTCCGGTAGCAACACTCCCCTCCGCCCCATGAAAGCCAAGGCCACAGTGCCGCTTGGTGAAGTCCCGGTGCTCCACTCCCACCTGGAACTCGTGCTCCAGATCCTTGACGGTCTTGCTGTCCACGTTGTCACCGGCACGTGTGTGGTAAATCGGCTTGGCTGTGTCGCCGATGACGAAGCGGCCCTGGTGGGTGTGCTCTTTGCTGTTGGACGCACCCATCAGCCGGAGAAACTTCTTCTTCCTGTCTTCGTCGCCTGGGTATGGTAGTAAAGGCATGGTGGATAGCTATGACAGACGAACAGGCCACGAGCGCAGTTGTAATAAAAACATTATATTGTCCAGTGCTATACTAATAATATATTATAAAAGAAATTGCTTTAAATTTGTTAGCAAACACTCGATCTTTAAAATATTGATTATGAAATTGTAAGTAAAATGAACATATTTATAATATTTGTCGCGGTTTTCACTAAACAAGGTTTATGCTGGTGAAATGTGTAATAATTCAAATATGTTTACATTATAATAAACCTACGTTATATTGATTTCGCAGTTCAATCGTACACAATCATACGTTCCTAAACTAATTTATCAAATAATTTATCTGACCGTTGTAATATCATATACATCAAAGTTTTCATATATCAAACAAAAATATTAAAACATCTACATTGAATAAACTAATTGAACTGCGAAATTTTAACACACTTTAATCGTTAAAAACTTTATGAGCATTAAATGGCATTCCATCACTATGCCGAGTAAAAATCTGGTTTATTGTAATAATTATATTCATAGTTTTAATCGTGAGATTGTTCTAAAGCTTAGCATCAAGTGTGACGGTAACCGATTTGAAATAATATTTAATTATCAAATAAATATAATGATATTTTTTTCTTATATTATTTATAGTTGTGCTATGTATAGTATTATATTGAATATATCATTATTCAATTTAATATATAACGCAACTTAATTTTTATAATGTTTTACATATAGAGACAACTGCAAAGATTTGTTTATCGTTTAAATTAAATCGTATAAATTTGGATGACAAACTTTATTAATAAAAGTAGCTATAGCCTATATAACATATAAGTACATGTATCATTGCAATAACAGATTATTATATTTTACAAACAATATTTACATGGGATTGCATATGTCTAAATAATTAACATCTCTTAAAAACGTACGAATAACGATCTGAATAACATAATTTAAAACATTCTATGTATATCACATTTTAAATATTGTTTTTCCACTGTCAAATGTAACCATTAAAATTCTGAAAGAGACGACAAATTGACATGAAATTAATTGTTCAGAATATAATATATTTAAAAAATAATATTATGCTTATTCAAAAATATTAGAATGATATCATCATAATATAAAACCAAACGTAAATATTTAAGTAAATATAATTTTTAAATTATCGATTGCCCTCGTCGGTCTTGTTAACCCTTTGTCCGTACGTGGAGGGGAATGTCCTTTTTTTAAAGAAATGAAGTTTTTGATTGAACGATGTAATGTATGACACTGATTTTTTTTACTCAGTGGCTAAAATACTTTTATCTAACATAAAAATATAATAAATATAATTTCGAATATTTTAACATACCTGAAAAAATGGTGTTATTATTGAACTATCTTATACCCCCCTGGGTTTTCTTACTTGCCGATGATATTTGGAGATAAAACATTCAACATTAATAGAAGAAAAAAAATTATTGTAAAATATATACATTTAACCTGAATAATAAAATTAATTATTAAAATAACCATCAATTTAAAAAAAATCAAATAGCATTTGTACTACTTATATCTTATTTATATAAGTAGTATAATAATAAAATAAACTAAACTATTATATATCTCGTGATCTGGAATTAGATGCAAAAAGAATCAAGTCAATTGGTTGCATTTATCAAAAGTTATTATCAAAAGTTATAGCATAGTATATGGGTCAATAATAGCATATATATATATATGTGGTTATTCTAAATGTTACTAGTTAATTTATTTAAAAAAATTAAAAATAAAAATAACTTGATAGGTCTTTAGAAGGTATCCGTATACCAAATTTTAGCTTAATTGGATGATAGGAAGTTGGTTTTTCCAGGGGGGGCAATCCCCGCTTCCTCCATGGAGCAAACCCTACAACATGTCTACGGACGAAGTAAAATAACGTTAAGGATACTAAAAATTAAAATAGATGTCACCATATTATTGCGAAAATAATTTAATAGTACACAGATTACACAATTTATCCATAAAATGATTTTTTATGATCATTCAAACAATTATTTTATTAAACAAAGATCAGCATATTCGAGTTCATTATGATACGTGAGTAAAAATTTACGGAAGATTAATAACTAAAAACGTCAACTTCAGAATTGTCAAATATGCGTCACTTCTCAAATTGTTTCAGTCGGGAAAAATATACAATATTGTAATAATTAATTAATCAATTAATTTAATTATTTAATACAAACTGATATAATAAAAACACATAAATAGTAATGAGAAATATGATTAGCAACCACAAAAACTCACCCATTTCAACTTCTTCCCATGCATTTGCTGAGTGAACATTCTCCGCGAGTTGCTCTTTGTCTTTACAACCATTTCCTGAATCGGATGCCGATTTGGAACGTTTCCTTTCTTTTCGTTTTTCACGAGTTACATCATCTTCATTCTTAGGGTCTTTCCTATTTTCTGCGTTAGCTTCTTCCTTCGAAACAGCTTTAGCAACATTCTCCTTTTGTTTGTTCATAATTTCGACTATTAAAATGTAGCATAACAATTTTTGTTAATGGCAATAAAACAATAGCATACAATAAACACATATATACTTTTTAAGTATCCTTTTTCAAAGATAGTTGAACAATTCTAAAATCTACTGACTATTAAAATAAATTAACATGTAAAATATCTAAAAAATCAATTTTAATACTTGCAACATATATAATGTAGACAAAAAATGCTAGGTGTCTTAAAACAGAGTAAGCTCCTCGATTTTAATAAAACTGAAGTTATGCTCTTTTTTGTCTGAATTCTCATATACATCTTTGTATTGAGTATGGATGGGAATTAGCAAAGGGAATAATTTAATTGACAATTATTTTTTTCTTTTTATATAATCGAAATTATATATTTGTAATCATATAAACGTTTATTTATTTTATTTATATAACGTATTCTTTGACTACAGTGAGTGTGCTAGGTGTTTATGAATATAACCCAATACTTTATTAAATGAGAATAGCTATTAACATAAAAAACCTTTCCCAATATTTTAAATTTTATAATCTTGCTTCGAGTCAAAACTTTTTCAAGCAATTAAACGTTTCTAAACCATGTCCATTTCCAACCATTATATAAATTTTGGCTTTTCAGACAGTTTTTTAATCATTAATCAGTTTTTCGAAGTTAACTAAAAATAAATTTAAAATTTAATTAGATTATTGTAAATGATATTATATTTCAAAAAACTGCACAATATTAGTAATTTATTGTAAAATAATATTTATATATTTATCTATATGTATATTTTTTGTTTTATTTGTTGATATATGTTGAGAAATATATAATTTATACAATGAAGTTACTAAAAATATGACAAATATAACTAACTACATAATATGTTTGTAATTGTAGGCCTACTAGGCATATAAGAAGAATGTAATGATGCTTTGAGTGATAATCAGTCACCTTGCAATAATAAGAATAAAATCAATACAACCATTATTAATTAGCCAATTAAAGAGGACAGAATTTATTGTGGAATTAAATACAGCAATATAAAGGCTAAAAAACTCCGATGTCATTAAATAATTAAATTTTACGGAAACTAGAACATAAATATTTATACAACAGTACAACAATATCTTTTTTTCATGAAACAGAATCACAGGGCAAAAAAATCAAATGATTTTCCAAAAATAACTCAATCTATTAAATCCACGTTCGTACTCATTTTTAAAGACTTATATTAAATAAATAATTAAATAAAACATACAACTTTAATCATAGCATCTAAATTATATAACAGCAAATAAAATCTATTAAATTCTTACAAAAACACAATATATTATACATAGCAACATTATTTGTATTTTATAAATATTTATTTCAACTTTCTTTAACATCTCTGTATTCTCTTATTCCTAAATAATATATTTTACATATGTATATTATCATTCATATTATGTAAATGTGTATCCACAATTTATTAAACTTACATATTAATTTTTAAAACATTAATTGTATACAAAATATAATTAATAGTTAGATAAGACAATATGATTTTTTTAAAAGTAAAAGTTGAAAACATAAAAATTGTTTTCATACATGGGTATGAATGGGTGTGAAGGTAAAATGATATTGCCTTGCCTTCACAATAATTAACTTTTCTTTTTATTATACTCTTATTATTGCAATTCTTGTATCAAAATATCATAATTTACTTATTGATTGTTTATTTTCTTTTTGTATTATATTGTTGTTATATACTTAGCCTGCTTGTGTTACTTGAACAACACTCTTTATCTGTCATTTAATCTAAATATTAGTCTGTCAAGTACATTAAGTAATTTATTCATGCAATTTAGTTGTTGTAACTGACAAAGATTATATGTGCAATAAAATTATATTAAAATAATTACTAAGTATGACCAAAATACTAATTTGCTTACATAAAAAATGTATGTATCCTTTTCATCACAAATTGACATTGTTTTCCAAAATTGACTATAGTAAACAATTTGAAGCAAAAAATAAAAATATTAAAAGGTTACTGAAAATTATATATTTGTAAAAATTTAGTTGTGAATAGTTTTATACAATTAAACCATAATCTGTAGCTTTTTCCTTTACCAACTTTAGAAACTATGGCCAAACTATGTGTGAACAGGTCTGTTAACTTAATCCAATATATTCTATGGACATTCTCAATATTTTGTACATATAGTACATTTGTACTTATTTTACATACCTTGTAGTATCATTTATCCTTTAACAGCATACTATGTGACACTGAGTAACAGGCTTTATATTTATTTTCAATCTTGTAAATAAATGAATTAACTTATCTGGCTTTCATTTAGTCTTATTGATTTGATTGACTAGCTAATCACAATCAAACAGTCAAATGGTTCAAACCTATAAACGATCTATTTGGATTTTAAAATAAACTCACCTAACTAACAAATTGATTATCTAGATTTTAACAAACAAAAATATTACATATACATAAGTCATATTTTTTTACAATTTTTTTCTCTTACAATTATATTATTATAACAATATTTTATGCATTGCTATGTAATGTTATGCCCCTAAATAAAAACTCATTTTAAAATTGTGATATATTTGAATCCTATCATAGACGGCATCATTTGTTTGATATTGATTTATAATGTATATGTTAGTTTGATATTGATTTATATGTTGGTTATAATTATATTTGAATTAATAAATAATCGCTAGCAACAATGTTCATAATAATAAATATACTTGATCTGATAGCTACGTAATTTATGCTTGATTAATTAGAATTGGGATCCGGTATACATCATAACAATGGCGTCGCGACTCGGAACGTTGAACCTGGACAATTCAGAAGCTGCAATGACATGGCTATTAGCATTTTCAGCCTTAGCAAGAACAAAGAACTGGGAAGATTCGGTTGAAAATAATAATATAACTGATAACTTTATGTCCTTATGCGGAATTGATGCATTGCAAAAAGTACAAATGATAATAGCTCCGCAAATCATAACAGAAACAAAATTCAATGATATTCGTCAATCATTGGAGAGATATTTGCAACCCAAAAATCGTATTATAATAGCGGAACGCACAAAATTCCATGAAATCAAACAACTACCAAACGAATCAATTTCAGACTATATAATACGACTCAGAGAAAAAGCACGATATTGTAATTTTATGGCGCTAAAAAACTGTGATGATCCAAACGAGGAAATGATCAAAGTGGCTCTAATAGCTGGCATTGCCAATGTCACAACAAAAGAGAAACTTTTGGACATTCTAGCAAATAGAAACTTATCTATTGACGAAATACGAACTTTTATCCAGCAATTGGATCTAGTACATGATTTT
>JAUZND010075357.1:0-16610 GCA_034780555.1 Coelogynopora nodosa
GGTGGGGTATGGTATATTTTTAGCCATGACTCATGAATCTATTTATAAGTGTGGTCGAATCGACCCTTCCTATACTACAATAGATATCAATTTTTGGAATATCTTACATTGTCTAGATATCCAATATGTACCTTAACAGCGGTTGTGAAAAATATGAGTAATACATCTTTGAGAGGCAAAACATATTAGTTGTCATTTGCGCTTTGCCTAAATAGGCATTCTCCAAAGCTATTTTTAACAAAGAAAAGTTTATTAGATCAAATTTTATTTTGCACCATTAACATTTATTGTAGTAAAATTTTACGTTTATTTATGCTATATTTAAACGAAGAACTTATTTTATTAAAAGAAAAATAATTACATTAAGTTTCAACATAATTAGCTTATTAAGGATGCTCAAAATTGCTAAAATATTTCTCTAGCCTCGTCTTGCCTCCAAAAACTGATTTATGACACACCGTTTTCGTAACCATTGTATATAACAGGAATATGTTACGTTGTACTTCTGGGAGTGATTCCTGGATTCCTCACGCACTCCTGATTAACTAATAAAAGGTTAATATATCAATTGTAAAATAAAAAGTATTTAAATAAACATAGTTTATTAAAAAGTGGACCTTAAAAGTTGGACCCCAAAAGTGGTAGAGGATTTAGCCCCGTAGAGCCACCAGGCCCCGCGGTCCCTGCACATGTAATTGACTGAAGGGATATATTATTATAAAAATAAGATAGCCCCCCCCCCCCAAAACATGTTATTTATATTACATTTATTGTAAAAAAATTGTATAAACTATTACCATCAAATTTAAATCTAAAACTAATAATGTTGTATTAAGGGTGTACTTTTTAAATATAAAAATGAATCATATTTTTCAATGTTAACTATGATACATATCATATATATAAAGGTATATTTCCAAAGTGTTTTACGAATATTTTTCCTCGATTTATAACTAACTCAATTATAATATTTCAAAATTGGAACCTATTTTAGCATTTAGTATTTATAAATTACGTATTATATCTGTATTATAGTAAACGACATTGAAAATCAGTCGAGTTTTCGTAACATTATTTAGTAACATGCTTTTTCGTAATCAAGTCTGTTCAAATGAAGTAAGTGGCAAATACATACTTTTTAAAGGGGGGGGGGGGGGGGTGGGGAAGGCTAAGGGCGGCTAATATTAAAAAAGGCAAATCACATTTTTGTATTGTATAAAGAAACATTCCAAAATGTAATAAAAATTTATATATTTCTATACCTATGTTTACAATAGTTAATAGTACTAAATGAAACTATGTTATGCAAATATCTCTATTAAGATTTCTTATGTCAAAAATATAGTCGCCAACAACGAGGAGTGAGGAATGGCTCCCAGTCTCCTCCTGGATCAGCCACCCACTTTACTCCATAAAGGTAAGTCCCAAATATGTTCCCGCGCATCGACGAACACATTTACCTATGTCTTATTTAACGTACCCACAATCTGAATATATAATATAGGTTTAGTTACAGAAAACATTTAATGTTCACCCTTGAGTGACGCAAACAAATGGACCGTATAATATTATACCTTCTGCTTCTTCTCCTCCTTAGTTTCTGGATCGACGTGTCGTTTGAAATAATTTCGGAGAACACGGCTCACCAACGGCGCCGCTGTGGTACTCACAAAGAGTCGATATTGATCACTGTCGGGTTGAACTTCGAGTAGAGCCGGATATACTTCACGATCATGTGCGAAAGACATCTAGCATAGCGGTGAAATCTGATCGGAAGACACTTTGCGGTGACTCCGTGCTGCTGCAGTGACTGGCCAATCCAAGCGCGAAAGTGTTACCACAGCTGCAAGAACCGGAGGACCCAAAAAGAAAATAGTCAAGGCGGGGCACACAAAGTTGGCAGAGCCGGCGCAAGTAGTGGGTAAAGTCCTCTCTGGTATAGCTGTTGTATTATAAGGTAGTTTGCCGATCGTCTATTCTCAAGACATTGCTTTATATTGCAAATGGTGTGATTGAAGCATTAGCATTGGTTGTCTCCTGCTAAGCCACGAATGATGTGACATGATAAATCTACCTGCAATACAGGAAAGCTCACTCGGCGCTCCTCGTTCTGCCATTTATTCCTTCGCGCTGTCTCTCGCTGGATACTTGCTTACTTGCTGCTCCTCGAATCTCATGCGAACATTAGTCAATATACTATATTGATTAATTTTAGTGGAAGGAATATTTTCCCTCTAATTCTCTCTCCTCTTCTCTTCTCTTCTTTTAAATGAACTATCTTTCCGCTGCCTCCTCTGCAAATGTTTGTTGCTCCTTACTAGGCAGTCTTCGTGGGAACATGTATATAACTATTATAACTCTCCGCGCTATATCATGATTATTTTAATCAATTAAAAGAAAAGCATTTTTTATTGTTTACACTGTACAGCAGCAATAAATTATATCTTATCTAAAGTATAGCGGTTTAATTATTCTACAATAGTTTGTAGACATTATAAAGCAAGTGTATAACAAACTCCTAATATAAACTAGTTTCTCTAACTGTTTTAAATAAAGCGTTTTTAATAAAAGAGTTAAAGCTACTAAATTTAATGGGAGACTTCTTGTTACAATATGTTCTTTTTGGTCCCTTTAAAACACTAAATTAATCATTGTATATCTTTGACTTTGACATGTGACGCATTTGACATTGACATGTTAGTAAAAACATTTGTTTAAGATGTACCATTTTAAATAGAGATATATTTTAAATGATATTATTGTTCTTTATTAATAGCACGCTGTTAACCTATTGCGATAATTACAAGCCTGGTATATTAATTCTGAATTGCCCTGCCGGGAAAAAAACATGCATAACATTATTCAAGAAAAAATACATGGAAAATCAGGGTTTGTAAAACAAATGGCGTATCTTACAAAATTAACGATATTAACAATAACGAAATGCAAAAAAAATTAAAAATAATATCTGATTTGGCAGTTTGTGTCATAGAGGTTCGGCACGGTAATACAATTTGAGCAAATAAAATTTGAATACAACTGAACAAATAAAACAGAAGTATAAATTAATTAATTAACAACTCACTGAAAAAATGACCGATAAAAATATAAAATTATAATGTTAGTATTTATTACAAAAAATATTTGCTTGCACATTTCGAATATAATTATTTTCAATAGTCACTGTCTCTCTTGGTTAATTACATGTGTATGTTGTATATTTTAATTGCATACATATGTAAAATGTATATGTTTAAATAAAATTATCACATAACTGAAGTTCACAATGCCACTAGCTGCAAAAAGAGGAAAACAGTTCGGAATAAATAGAATTTTACTAAAGTAGCAAATTGGGTGGCGTTGTTTCTTAACTTTTGGAATTCAATATTTAAACGCCAGCTACTTTTTAATATTTTATTATTATATTAATTTGTACAGGTTTTGATATTGGAGGATTTTCGAAAGTATTGAGTGTACCAAGTATCATCAAATTAATATCGACTTTTTAATTGATAATAAACACTAAAGAAACATGACATTACATTTGTGTAATTTGGCAACCATCTTCTAACCACATTGACGCTATTTACACAATTATAATGTGACCAAAAAACCTTTGAATGTTGTACTGTTAATTTTGGTTAAGAATACATTTAACTGCAAACGTAAACACATTACCAAATTGTTGTCCTAACCTAACAAATTGTTGTCCTAACCTAACAAATTGTTGTCCTAACATAACAAATTGTTGTCCTAACCTAACAAATTGTTGTCCTAACCCAACAAATTGTTGTCCTAAACTAACAAATTGTTGTCCTAACCCAACAAATTGTTGTCCTAAACTAACAAATTGTTGTCCTAACCTAACAAATTGTTGTCCTAATCTCACAAATTGTTGTCCTAACCCAACAATTTTTTGTCCTAACCTCACAAATTGTTGTCCTAACCCAACAATTTTTTGTCCTAAATTAACAAAGTGTTGTCCTAAACTATACTTTTCTTTACAAAACGTAACACACTTCAAATAATTAATGATAATCTTGAGCTTCAACTTTAACAGCAAAAACCATTACAGTTTCCGCAAAAGTTTCCGTGTCCTTATTTCCATTAGTTACTCGAAGTCAACATTGTGTCATGAAGCGAGTAGATAATACTTTTGCGACAAGTCTCACCTTGTCTTCGATTATAGCTAACTATCACGCAACCGCACTGTTGGACTTTCTGCGACAATAGAATATTGTAAAATTTTCGCCATTTACTTTAATTTTACAATTTACAAATTTAATTCACTTTTGAATGAAATACCGTGGACGAAGAAAATTACTAAGTGGTTAGTTAGTTTTTACAGATTTTTCAAGTTCCTCTCACCAACAACAGAAACTTATATTTGCAAATAATAATTATTTTTATGCAAAGTAGTGTCACTGGAAATATACACATAGTAAACTCAGGAAAGCGCATTTGGAGTTAAAGTGCGGCAAACAGATCGGCAGACGTCAATGTACTCAACTGTAAATATATATCTATTCAATCTTTTTAAAAATACATTCTCTGAATTTATCTGAATTACATATTTTATAAATTGCAATTTTAATATTGAGTCGAGTTTTAGTGAAAATATAATCAATATATCATTTCATAATCAGGAATTACATGATTATAATATCATTTTTTAAATCTTGAAAATATGTCAACAAGTAGCTTTTAGTAAATAATATTTATATTGCTATCAGCTTTATTTTTTATTTTGAAAAAACTTTTTAAAAGAAATTGTGTTATTATTAATAATCATCGCAGTCAGAATTAGCGTATACTCTAAATATACATCTAATACAATTCGTTTAATTTATTTTAATTAAGAAATTACAGTCCCCATAATAATATGTGACAATAATCGTGACAATAAACGTCTATGATTTAGTTTTTGGGGTCACAATAACTCAATTACATACACTGATATAAAACATAAATCCAAGGTAAAACGGTCACCAATATTTCTTCTATAAAATTAGGCAATATAGAATTAAATATAAAACATATCCATTTTTAGCATATCCTTTAAATTTTGAAGTCACTCAAAATTACATTAAAGGAAACAGTGTCTGAACAAGCCATTGTGTCTGAAAAAATACCACTGCCAGATTATTTAAAAGGAAATGCTCGATGGATCGTTAACCCTTAATTTTCATTTTGTGAATTGAAGAGTGTACAAGGTTGTCTATTTTTGTCAAAAGTTTTATTCCCGTCTTATATTGAAGTCAATATACGACACATGTATTTATAACAAATTAAAAAATAAAACGTTACTGTATAAAAACACGTATTGTACATATATTGTGGAAGCAATCATCATCTTTATCCACATCCGTTGTTATCCAAAAAAATACATATGTATGATCACTAAAATGATTTATTACATTATTATTAGACACATGTACACTTTCGCTTACATTGGAACTCGAATTTTTCGCCACCATTTTGCTATCGTCGTTGTACTTTCGTGGTAGAAGTTCCTTGAAGGAGAAGTTCAGACACGAATTCTGGAATTTTAGACGTGGGCAGACTAATTTGCAAGAGCTGCATTCAATTCTTTTTTTAAAAGATCATATAACAAACATTTATGCTGAATTATTTTTGTTATTGGTACTAATAATATATTATTATAGATTTTTCTTATAATTTTGCACCATATTGTTTTGTGTGTGGGGCAAGGCCGGGTCGTATCTCTTTTTCTGAATCTACTATTGACCTGACAAACCACCTAATACTAGATTGATAGGCTAATCCATTTGAGGTACTACGACGAAAGAAAGAATATTAGAAGGTACAGAAGGCTCACTCATTATAAAAATACACAGTTTTGGGGAACAAGCACATACATTTCGGAAAAAATAAAAAACAGACAGTCGACAGGTACCATCATCCCCTTTTAATTATCTTTGGCACTATCGCCACCAGTCACAATGGTCTAATCCTAAACAGGTGATAATCATAGCCTTCTAACGCCAATAATTACGTATCTAAAATACAGTTATACCAATCTTATCACTTATTCTGTTACGTGTTATTTTAGGACACGTTTAGTAATTTATGGTGTTGAACTTCAATATTTTATAGTGTCAAACTTTTAGATTTCATGGGGATAAACTATCGAATTTTGATATTTATGGGGTTAAAATTTATGATTTTATAGGAGTTTAACTTTAGCATTTTACAGGGATTTATTTTAAAAATTGTACAGAGAATAATGTAGAAATTGTAGGGTTGGTGTATGCAAATTGGAGTTATTGAAATTAAAAGAAGATAACGAAACAATGCGAAATATATAACCAATATGAATATTAGTGGCAATACAAAGAGTACAAAGCGTTATGAATAAATTTAAATTTATATATAAAATATATATATAAATGCTGTACTTATACATATTTACAAGTATAAAAAAATTAATGAAAATGAATTTATTTCACAGATACGGCTTTATTTAATAAGAATCAGAGAAGACGTTTCACTATGTAATAGCTTCCTCAGTGCATCACACAATAAAATTAGGTACAGCTTATTGCACATGTCATTATAATATAAGGTTTAATAAGTATGCTAAAAATAGAACAACGCCAGGCATACGTTATTTTTCAAAAATAGAAGTCATAATAATTAGATAAGAAGAGGATCTACTACTGACAAGTATAATGATATGTAAGATATGAACTGATGAAGGTTTTACATAGTGAAACGTCTGCTCTTATTCTTTATCAATAAAGCTGTATCCGTGAAATAAATTCATTTTCATTTCTTTATATTGTATACCTGATACGTGAAACACATCAATACATATATTATTATAAGTATATAAGTATATAAGTATATTAGTATATACATAAAACGCACGCTTCTTATAAATGGTCTTTTCGTAACTATAAGAATTGAAATCAGTCATATCTTAATAGTTAAAATTCCCGTTGCAATCAAACGGATCAGGCATTAAAAGATCGATTACTACCAATACCATACCTGTGATAAATTCGTATGTCATTAATAGAAAGTCATTAATCCAAAGTAACCTTGCTTTTTTCTAATTGGCCAATGTGAAAACATAACAACTGAACACTTTACTTAATTGAGTGAGGTGGTGAACGCCCCCGTTATTTTAAGGTAATGAGAATACGCCATATACTGTGCTAGGGATCGGTATTCCATACTACTTATATTCAATTTGAAAAAATACTCTTTTAAAATAATTTTTAAGGAAATGTATATTTATATAAAATGCTCTTTTGTAAAAATTATTTTAATTTTAATTTTTTTGTAAAAATTATTATTTTTACTTGTAAAGATAATTTTGTCAAAATTAAAAATTTATCATGAATTTATCTGTTTTAATAATAATTATATATTTACTTCATAGAACTATAATTATAAATATATATAATATATAATATATAATTTAATCTCAACAAGTGGTATTCCATCCAGTAATGAGTAGTTATGATTATTTAGCCATCAAACATCATGATATATTATTGAGGGTAGAGGCTGAAAAGTGTACGTACGCTCTTTTGAAAATTGTTACCACTTTTTAACATTAATTTTAACATGTTACCATTTTCAATAATAACTACATATGGTATATACATATATATTGTTCATGATCTCAGTTTAGATGTCGTTCCTTTGCATTTTACCCGTTTGTAATGATTTTGCTGATAAATGTGTTTTTAATTTTTTAATTTTTTATTGATAAATAGATTGATTGCTTACACTTTTTGACACTTTTATATACCTAACAATTCTGTAGCACTCATTAGTTCCAATTCCCACGTATCACCTGAACTTAACAGTGTTGGTAATCCTAATTGTAATCTGTAATTGTAAATTGTAATCCTAATCTCAGGAGTTCTTCAAGTTTTATCTTGCTAGCTTCCTTTTGTGTTTATAATGATATTACTATTGTTTTATTCTCCGATAATGATCGTTATAGTGACAGTTCCAATAGCTATTTACAACTTTCACATTGTCTATACTCTTTTTTGGAATCTTTCTTTCGATAAGTCCAACCAACAACGCGCTGAAGCGGTATCCTCACAATAATTTATTTTTACCTCTGCGATTTAATAATATGATAATAACATCTTATCACACAATGCCCCTACATTTACTATGGCTGACCTTTACAAAGTATCCTATAATAATTTTCTATCTGATTTAAACAGTAATTAAATTTTGAAAAGATTTTTCTTTGATATTTCTGAATACGATATTAATATTTCTCCTAAACGTAACATTTTTTATTAACAAATATTTGTTACTATGGATAAACAACATGAATGGACTATAACTTTTAACAAACATTCTGCTATAAAATGTGCACGTTAGCCACTCGAATATATTGAGTCAATAAAGCCTTTTTAATTTGATATCGATCATGAAAAAGTATAATAGTAAATCAATAAGTTTTTTTAAAAACGATCAAAATGAAATATTACTTTAATCGGATTAAAATGGTTACATTTTTTTAGAAAAAAAGGTGTGTAAAAACTTTTGCAGGCAGCGATAATCCCTGTTATCTGTACTAAAATAACATTTCTATTATCGTACAAAGCATTATTGTTACATATTCATGTATAAATATTCTTTTACCAATTGTCAAGTTAAGGTTTCTATATGATAGTGGTAAATGATGTGTCGACATTTACACAACGAAAGTCGTTCATTATAGGCTGATTTATAGGCTGAATGTTGTAACAATATATCTTTGTAATGTCAGGCTAATTTAAACTCATTTAAAATGGGTAAATAGTCCTGAAACTAATAAATAAAACAACGAATAGTTTTCATAATGAATTATTGTTCTACTGATGTAGACATCAAAGTACTATATCAATTATTATAATATTATAATCTCACATTTTTCAAAGAATCTATAAAGCTATGTTTCTTGGTTTTAAGACTATTTGCAGGTAACAACATTTGGTGTAATTTTTTTTATTAATTCGGCCCGGCCCGTTCACATCATGACATAATATGTATATATATCAGTCATGTTAAAACACATTAAAAAACGCTTAAACAACTATTGTAAATAATACCAAATATCAATAAAAAATATTTTTAAACAGTAATTAATAATAAATAATGATGCTGTTGTTTCTTTCTTACTTTTCACATTAAAAAACGAAATAAGTAAATTTAAAACCTTATATTGCGGAATTATAACTCTCTCATTGAGAGCGGATAAAGTAATGAAGTACTATTTTTATAGATTAAACTTAAGAAATTATATATCACTCTGGATGATTAGAATTTATGAAAATACAAATAATAGTAATTAGCTGTTGTCTGTACATGTAATGTATTTAAGTGTTTTTAAAATATTACTAACATCCTTCTAAAATATATTTTGAATCGTAATTTTAAATTTAATTTAAAACTGTCTTTTTAAATTTTATTTCAAATCGTATATTATTATTACAATTTCATGATCTTTCTAGAAATTTTGTATTCGATAATTCATGCACCTCATGATCCCCTTTGTTTTGGTCTGATTACACATTTTAACAAATATTTAGATCCTGACAAAGTAACCTATATTTCCCGATTGCTTATGTCTCAATTGTCTCAAATTTCGGTTTGTGAGCTATTTATATATTGTGACCTACCTATATTATGACAATATAACTATATTTGCATATTTTTTTGAGAAAACCTTTGATTTTTATTATTTTTGATAGCTAATTGTCAGTAAACCACTTCAAAATAAACTAAATTAATTACAAAATATTTACATATTAAAATCATATCAGCTTTCTATATTTACGATTATACTCACGGTAAACCACTTTCACTTTCACTTTCACTTTCACTTTCACTTTCACTTTCACGAACCATGCGAAGGTATTGATGCTCATATCAACGAACCATATAACGAACCAAGCACAAATTTAGTCTCCAAGCTATTCTTATACTGTACTTAATTGCGACATTCAAACTCTTGGATAACCTAATCAAAGCGCTCTTATGAGCATTCTCCTATTATTTATTGACATGAGAATCGAGGATATGTTCTTCCGGAGACATCCTGAAACCCTTGCACCGCATTAAGGTCTATGCTCACTAAGCGCGACGCGACGAAATACCATTCAATGACCATCATCATATAATTCATGAATACTATCATTGAACAAATCAAGCACTATATCTGTTTAACTACTTCAGCCCGGTGTCACGTATAGATTGCGGAGATAAGTATGCAGGTAGCTATTGTTTGTTCACGACCAATGCATACAGTCTGTGTACTGAGGTTCCCTCTCTCACTCTTCCCAGTATGTGTCTTATCAATTATTATTGTGTTTGCATTGATATATTCATTTCGTCGCGCGGTGTCGCAGATAATGTTGAATAATTTCAACTTCACTTTCGGCGCGTCGCGTCGAAAATAAATAGTGTAAATAGGCTCATTAAAATGCATCATTCAATTTGTTTGCGGCACTACACATCGCGTCGCGTCGCGCTTTGCGGGTATAGGCCTTTATCCTTGCTTTCCCTAAGATAAAGATAGCAAAAGAACGTAGTTATGTCGGGCTGAAGACACATCTGGAAGGCTTTCATCTTAACATTGTTGTACTTATCCTTGAGGTGCACTACTAGGTAGGTGCCAGATAAAAAAATGAGATGAGAGGATGCTTTCATTGCGAAGCGCAGTGCAGTTCTGAGACTAGGCTGATTAATATGTGTTATATGTCAATGAAGGTATGCCACTCATGCGGATTGCTATGGGGAGGTAAGTCTGAAGAAGCTCACATATTCTTGGTGATGGTTCTTCTTACCGGAGACTAGCACATCTTTTTGTTTAGCAAGTTCCACTATGGAATGGCGTCATAATAATATATAATAATATCTAATGTTTTAATTATTTTAAAATAATCACTCAGAAAGTTTATGTAATGGAGCGACAATGCAATATTGTTTGTATTTTTATCAATTTCCCAAAGCATATGTTTCAGTTTTTTTTTAAAAATACGTTTTTTATTAATAACAAATGAATCATGTTAAAAATGAAAATATAACTTGTATTCTAATATTCTTAGTTAAAATGAATCAAATGCAATTTAACTGAAATTCTAATGAGACTAAAAATAAAACGTTAAAAAAATTAAGATGTCAATTTTCAGAAGTAATCCATGTAATTTATCACTATCAAAATATCGTGCTATACTTAGCTGAAAACTAATTTTATTTGCAGATAAAAAGCAGCAAAAAATCTAACACAATTTGTATACTGAACACGGCCAAATCTATTGATTGATCTCAATTTATTAAACATATTAATAGAAGAATTCCATCTATGATCATTTGAAGGGAATGCTCACTGCATCATATTATCAAGGATATAGTTAATTTTTTGTCTGTTAAAAAGATACGTATTTTACGGAGTTATCTAATTACGCAGAAAATAAATTCTCGTATCTCAGAATCATTTCATTAGGGAATACCTATAAATTTCGGAATAATCCTTAGAAATTGATAACCATCTGGCACTCTTACTATATGAGAAGGGTTGTACTTACCCAATAGGCTCTTGCGTTTTACTAAACGTTGTTTTTCAACTTTTACTAAAATATAAAATATAGAAGTTAGCACGGCACTAGTTGTTTTTTAATTTCAAGAAAAGAAGAATCATCACAAGTAGTAACACAACCATGACGTCAACGAAGATGTTGATGTTTGTAATCAGTGTGTACTTGAACTGTTCCGTGCAATGTCGATCACATGATGAGCGCGAAAACTTTATCGATCTACACAAGTTTATTTTTGGAAACTATTCCCTCGGTCACGCGACCACGGCGCCCTCTCATCCGACCTTTGTCAACGTGACGCTCAGCATAACGGCCATATATGGTCTCTCGGAGAGTGAAGTGATGGAGTTGGGCTGCTTCTTTTCAATTTTCTGGCAAGAACCACAACTGACCTGGGAACCATCCAAGTGGAACGGGATTGAACATGTGCAGATTGATTCCGACAAAGTTTGGGTGCCGGACGTGGGCCTGTGGGACTCGAAAAATTCGAAACAATCTGATTTCATTCTTTTAGGGACCCGACGGTTGAGTCTTAAATACACGGGCATGATCACCCTACCAGTGTGGGCCGTCGTCCAGTTCTCGTGTCCTGTCGATGCCACCTACTTTCCCTTCGATATACAGCACTGTCGAATGACCTTGGGGACCTCTGTTTCGTCCAACAGTACAATGAAACTGGCCATGCCTTCCCGCTCAGTGATGTTTGAAACTCTAGCCGAACGAGTGACTGGGGAATGGTCTCCGGTCAACATCTCGCTCCTCAAACGTGTCTACAATGATCCCCGAACTATGCTGTCATACGAATCGTATCAGATCTATATCTGGCTGCAACGCAGGTCAACCTACTACGTTCTGATTGTGATTATCCCCTTTCTTTTGCTTTCCTTAGTGTCTGGAACAATGTTTCTGGTTGAAGAAGCCAACGACCGTGTCAGCGTGTCTCTCGCAGTTCTGATGGGGATGACCCTGTACATTCTCATCACATCACAGTCGTCACCCAAGTCAATGGGCACAGTACCGCTGCTCGGCTTTTTCCTGATTGCTCAGATGGGAACAGTGATCCTCTTCACCTTTTTCGCAATTGCTCTCGCTAGTGGCAAGTCGGGTAATAGAAATGAAGTGACAGCGACAATCGTCCATGCAATTGATAAGAAAAATATTATATTTTTAATCCTCTATCTCTTAATTACGGTCAGTAATGCGGGAATCTGCTTAGTCATTTTACCCCGTCATCTCGGACACACGATGACTTATACTGTTTCATAATTAGTTTCATTGACTCGACCTAACCGTGATTCGCATTATACATATTTTTTATTGTATGTTTTAATTAACTAACTGTATATCTAGATTCCATCGTGTATTTTAACTTTATATCTTGTACAGTTGATATTCAAGAACAATGTTTAGAACTGACAAACCTAGTGTAGGTATTCTAGTTGTAGTACCCATTTATAGCATTCTTTGTAATTGTATTTATTTATTAAATTAGCGTAATTTTATTGTTGTATCTCATTTTATTTATTTAAATCTAATATATGTTTTGGATACGTATCATTTGGTATTTGTATTTTCCATGACATTTACGCGTTTAATTAATTATTTATGTTTCAAAAGAATATTGCATTCAAATATTAATTTCGATATTTTCATTCTAGACAATTGAAAATGTTATTTATCTGATTGGAATTTTTAAGCCTCATTTGATTTGAATACAATATATGATGCACACTTAATCGTAGCATAAAGTATGTATTCATAGCAATATATAACTTTAATGAGGTAAACAGGTATGAAAGTAAATACTATATTATGTCAATTTGTGTAATAAATAGAACATCATAATGAATTTTATTTTAACAGTTACAACTGAGACGGATAAGGTAGTCTAGGAAACTGATTTCTAATTTGGCCGTTTTGTTGATATTCACCCTAAGTCACATGACCTATTATGGCATTCTTATTATTATTATATTATTAATAATAGACTAACAATTTAATATAATCAAGGATACTAAATACGTATCTGTGTCACTAGTTCCAAAGTCGTTGCTAAAAGACTTTGCTAAACATTGCGTTTTTATAATATATCTTTATGTCACGTGACAGTCACAATTAAATTTTAAAAAAAATTTAAAAATTAAAATTTAATTAAGAAATAAAAATTTAATTAAAAAATTTAATCAAAAAATAAAAATTTAATTACAAAATAAAAATTTAATTAAAAAATAAAAATTTAATTAAAAAATATTAAAAAATAAAAATTTAATTAAAAAATATTAAAAAATAAAAATTTAATTAAAAAATATTAAAAAATAAAAATTAAATTAAAAAAATATTAAAAAATAAAAATTAAATTAAAAAATATTAAAAAATAAAAATTTAATTAAAAAATAAAAATTAAAAAATTATATTGTATTTAGACATCCTTCAACATGATTGCTAGAGCTGCAACGGCTTAAAGTGTCGAACAATATAATCTGATTATCAACATTTGTATACTTGAGTAATGTGACTTTTTTTACTACTCGGATTATTTAATTTGAGCTTTGGAAAATTAAGGATTTCCTACTTTCCCCTCCTATATTTTAAAGCAAAATAATAGTGAAAAAGTTTCTGATATCAAACAACTTTAACATATATAATATCACAGAAAAAATACAACATATTTGATTTATATTCTTTTTAGATGAGTTAATAATACTGACGTAATATTAACAAATGAGACAATGCAAAGTTATATTCTAATTAGTCTCATCATGTTCTCGTAAATAACCAATTTGATAACATAATATTACCGTTTGAAAAAGAGATGAGATATACTGGATTTACTTATTGACTTATTAATATTGACAGCTATACTGACACATATATATTATATTGACTTATTGATATTGACAGAATACTTATTGACAAATTGTTGTAATGGCTTATTGTGATTATTACAATATAATCATTATGATTGGCAGATTATTATATACAGAATGACAGATTATTAAAATATATAAATATGTGTCTATTTGAAATTATTTCGAAACTTTTTTTGATTATTTATTAATGGTTTCTTAATCTTGTTGCAATCGATTTTCGAAACAAATTACATTATAAAGTTATTTTAAACTATCGATAAACTTTATTTGACCAGCACATGTAGTGTACTATTTTAATCTGCTGTATTATTCACATAATGTTCTACATTAAAAACAAAACCATTTTTTTTCAAAGAAAATTTATGTATATTTAATTTGTATAATAAATTTACATATTATTTATTATTAAATTGTGAAATATAATTAATGTTATGGAATTTTTTTTAAATTATGTATTTAACGTCGAAATCTGTTTAATAAACACTCAGAGAAGGATCAAGGACCCTAATTCTGGAGCAGTGAGTCGTTTATGAAGCGCGCCCACCTCACCAATGACTCTTACAATAACTCACGTTTTTCATACCAAACGAAACCATTAAGGGTCTCTAAATCTCGACTATAGCACCGCTGCTAGCCAGGAACGGGAGAGTCCAAGGGTAGACTCGAACTTGTTCCGAGAGTACACACCTTCAGCATTCGCAAACCAGCGTCTTAACCACTCGGCCATTCCCATACCCAAAATTTAAATAAATAAAATGTTATAAACAATTAAAAATAGACAAATATGTATCAGTATGACACAACATGAATAAATCCTTTTCAAAAGACAGCTATGATTCAAAAATTAAACCGAAAAAAGTTTATATACAAAACCAAAATCATATTTTTCAAATAAAGTTTAATAATTTTTCGATCGCGGTTATATTAAAAGATTAGAGTTAATTATATATATTAGCCAAATATGAACTGAAACAAGCATATAACATATAGTAATAGTATTTAACCCTTCGTACGTGGAAGTGGGGGTACACCAATTTTTTTTCAAATAAATTAAGTTTTTGATTGACCTATAAAACGTATGACCCTTATTCTTTTACTCTGTGGCTAAAATACTTTTATCTAACTAAAAATATAATAAATATAATTGCGAATATTTTTGCATACCAGAAAAATTGTGTTATTGTTGTTCCATTTTATCCTCCCCATGGATTTTCTTACTTGCCGATGATATTACGGGGTGAAACTTGCAACATTAATAGAAAAAATAAGTTTATCGTAAATTATATCCATTTAACTGGAATAATAAAATTATTTATTAAAATAACCAGCAATTTAAAATAATACTCAAATAGCATTTAAACTACTTATAGCTTATTTGTATAAGGAGCATAAATTATAAAAATATATCAACAAATATAGATCATGTGATCTGGAATCAGATGCAAAAAGAATCAAGTCAATTGGTTGTATTGAACAAAAGTTATAACACTTATTGGTCAATATTACAGCATATATGGTTATTTTCCTATAGTTTTCCTACTCGACAAGTCTTTATGAGGTATCTTTATATATATCAAATATCAGCTTAATACGATTAAATTGACAAATTTGTGTACAAAGAAGAATGAATATTATACATTAGATGGTAAGTTTTATAAACTATTCGGTAGCAACTGGGACAATGATACTAAATAATAACGTGAAAAGTGGTACAATTAACAAAATGAATAAATTATAATGTATTTTATAAAATGTTATACTATCAATAGAAAATAAAACATATTAATTTATATAGAACGTTAACTCGTAAAACTGACAAGACATTGCGTTTCTTTATTGTTTCTTCTGTGCATATATTGAGCAGCGTTCTTTTTTATGACATTAATTTTATGATATATTTTTAAAGTTTCAATTTGATATTACCTTCTATATAGTGAACATATTAATTGTAGGGTTTTAAATATCTCTGGTTATATAGCTTATACAAATGTAGAACAATATATAAGAGTTGGTGTACAGCTGACTATCTTATAGGCTTTTACAAATAGCCAATAAGGCATCATTGTGTTTCCATTTTTTGAAGACTTTTGCTACAATATATAAAAATAAATATAATCTTTTTAACTTTTTATTTAAGAAAAGAAGCCTCACATTTTGTAAACTG
>JAUZND010075368.1:0-16610 GCA_034780555.1 Coelogynopora nodosa
CAAAATACCCCG
The DNA here is from genome assembly GCA_034780555.1 of Coelogynopora nodosa. NCBI lineage: Eukaryota > Metazoa > Platyhelminthes > Proseriata > Coelogynoporidae > Coelogynopora > Coelogynopora nodosa. The sequence continues at coordinate 13 of JAUZND010075368.1, forward strand.
AAACCGGTCTGCAGATGGATTTACCTGGAAATCATTGTGTCTATCAATTTGATCTATACTCTATCATAAAAACCGCATGGAGAGTTCTTATTATCTTATTGTAACAAAATAGTTTGCCATATATTTTTTCAAAACGCTTTTTGAATCTTTTATAATGAAAATTACAAAACATTACTGAATCAATACCAAGTAGGCAAAAATTGATGTGTATTAAATTTCATCTTTGTAAACTTTATGGAACATAATTAACTTAAGAGCCAAATACCTTCCCCATCCAATACATCAACTGGGAAACATACATGTCCATCACACATAGAAGAATTATCAAGTAAGTAAACATTGAAAAAATAGGACCAAATGATTGAACATAGTCGTTACATTTCTGTGATGTTTCCAAACTGCATTTATGTTATTATTTCACAACATATTATATAAAAATTTGCATGAAATGACAACACATTTTTATAGAAGCACATGGAAATATTATAAACTAAACAATTTCACTCATATAAGTTACAAACCTGGCATATCCAGCAACAAGGTATAGATCATCAAATGGATGCATGAAAATCATGTTATGTGATTTAACATAGCTCTTCACAGTTGACATTAGTTCACTGCTCGGCACAAATTCAACCTCGACACCAAGATTCTGTAGGGAGTTAAAGAATAAAAAAATATGTCAATGGGACTTTAACATTTTTTGTGTATTATAAGAAAGAAGTTGAATGAATACACTTTTAGTACAATAGGAATAAAAAAGGTACAAAAAACGTTTATGATATATTCTTGTCTCACACTATACCTTTCACATAGACATGAACCATACAATGTTTGACATACATCATTATGAAACTATTCAACAATTTTGAATTTCCTTCGAAAATAAAAAAAGTTCCAGTTTAATGTTAAAAATACAACTGATTTTGTTTTTAAATTTAATATAAAAAAATAATATTCAGTTCCTAGGATTAAATCCAAATTAAGGCACATACCAAATTGTCAGTAAAATGTCCCTATAAATAGAGTAATGAATTTTAAATGTAATTAAAATGTATTATGTAAAAAGTTATAATTAGAAATGAATTACATATAAGATAATAGTTAGAAAAGCTCATGTCACATTTCATCAGACACTAAATGATTCAAATACCATTTATGTGAAAGAACAAAGTAAATAATTAGGACATAATTACATAAATATTAGGCTTATCTATTTTCTCAGCAACACACATAACTAAAATGCAATAGCAGTTGCAGAAGTTACTCACAGTAAGGATTGGATCATTAAATTATATGAGAAACACTTAGTATGTGAAAAACGAAATAGGTTGTTAATTAAATTCAAAATGTGAAAACCGAATTATATTCTGTTCAATATGGAATTAATTTTTACCAAATTGAAATAGCATCATTTACATGTCTAAATCAGGATCATAATCTAAAATAATAAAATACCATATAATATTCACAAAAATCCTCAGATCTCAAAAGTCTTTGTTCCTGAGAGATTCTTTCAAGTCTCAATATAATTTATGTTAATGTTACAAATGGCATTGACTTCTTAACTTACAAATGTTAAAATAATTATAGAATAAATTTAACTAAAATACGATAGAAGTGTGTTATAGCATAATAAATGTATAGTTGAAAATAACAATATTATTAGTTTGTTAATTTTTCTAAATCGATTTTATTTTATTAACTTATTAACTATAATATAATTATTTAATTTATATATTCGAAAATATATAATAAAACCAACTATAATGTCAATAACATATTTAATACAATAATTGATAAACTGCAGAAGTAGTACTAATCGCAATCATTTTATATAAACATAAATAGTAGAAAATAATTACATAATATTCAATTATGGACATATTATAGCTTTCTTAATTGTATGACATAATTAATTTAGAAATAAATCAAAAGCATGAAAAACTAACTTCAAGAATTGTTTTTCTCTCCAATGGAGCAGTTGAAGGCAAAAGGACAAGACCACTCAGGTTTAAATCATGGCAAACAGTGGCAAATGCCTTACCATAATTTCCAGCAGACATTGTTATCAACTTATGATTATCACTTTTTGCATTGTGAAATTGATTTATAACTCCCCTAATCTTGAATGATCCTGAAAAAATACAACAACTAATCTAGTAAAGACCCCTAGCAAAATATACCATAGGCTACTGAATATAGAAAAATTATGTATATGTAATTTTAATTGTATTATTCTACATAATCTTTTAGGTGAGTTTTTGTACAATATTAATGTAAGATATATTTTTTTCTTCCATAAAGCAAAATGCCTCAATAGATCATTCATAATGTCATTATTCTTGTGTCTGATTCCTTCATATATTTAGTTCATTCATATATCATAGAAGACTAATCTCTTACTATGTGGTATTTTATTATTCAATTACTTTATCACATAAAATGTAATAGTAGTGATTTATCTAGAATGTATGATACATGATTTTGTTATGTATTTACCTGATGTTTGCTGTCCTTCATCTTTAATATAAAGGTTTATGCTGTCATCTATACCAAGCAATAAAGGATCAATTTTTATTAAACCAGTTCTTTTATAAAATTTGCTTGTTTGTAAAGTTGAAACTGCTGATTTAATATCATTATATGTTATAGATTCTGTCATCATAACCTGAAAAATAAATAGTACAATTTCAGAGATTAAATAAACATTACATAGATAAAATAAATATTCTAATTGTAAAAGTAATGCTGATCAATAATATGACAAAATAAACATAATCTCATTGTGTATTTAGCCAAGTTTTTATAAATAACATTCTACTATTTAATACTCACTACTAGCAAATTGAGTCTCAATACTAGTGATTATATAATTTGGTGTACTAATTCATCACTTGTACATTTTAATCATAGATTGTTCTACTATAAAAATTTAAAATACATACTTAATTTATATAAAATATATAAATATCATCCATATTATGTAATTATTAATTTTCAAATTTGTTGCTAAGGACAACCATTCATATAAAAATGAAAAGAACACTATTAAAAAGTTTAAAACAATGACAATGGTAGTGAAATTGGTTAAAATAACAACTTTTGTATTAGACTATGAAATAATAAAAAAGTTAAATAATTATCCATTAGAAATTCAAAGTTTTGTTCAATATTTTGCCAAAAAATAATTATTAGTTTTCACAATAATTGTACTAGAATGGTGATTATATAGTCAATATCTATGCAGAAATACATTTTAGCTGCTATCCAAATATAATATAAACAACATTATAATTAAAAAGTTTAAATATACTACCAATGTCTAATATTATACTTATAGTACTGTATTAAACTATTTACTTATTATGTTTTTAAATCAATCAGACTGGTTTGTCAAAATAATAACCACATAAAAATATTTCATATTTTAAATTATTCATATATAATATATTGAATGTTTAAAAACTGCACAAGCTTTATTGTTTTATATAATGCAATAGTATACAAAATTAATGATATAATAACTTAATTTGAGTTAATATCAGTAATTTCTTTAAAATATTATACAAAAACACATATGCACAAATTAATAATAATGCTAGAGTATTTAGTTAGGTGCTTATCAAAAATTTTCTGTTTAGGAAATACAAATGTAATTTTATAAATAAGATAATCAGTCCATCTTCTACTTATTCTTAGAAATGTAGGTAGAGTAGACATATTCATTATAGTTATGTTATAATTATAGCAAATTCTACTGTAATATATTTAGGGCATTTTCATTAATACCATCTGGCTAAACTTAAATGTTATCAACATGCTGTGCCTCATGGCTAGTCAAGCCCATTATCAATTGTTATTATTACAAAGATGTTATATTTCTGCCTAGATGAAAAAATAATTTCTAGGCTGTGTCTACCTAGGATATATATATATAATAGCTAATATAAATATGAAAATACTGCTATATTATATTTGTATTAATAATATATAATATTATTATTGTAAGTTATATCTAATCAGGGGAGCACATAGGGGGCAAATTTTTTTCGGGAAGCAATATTCGCAAGATATTTGGCGTGCAAAAGCAAAATTCAGGCATGATTGGTGTGCAGGAGCCTTAAAAAGGTGTGATAGGCGTGATGATAGGTGTGTTAAAGCCTTAGTAAATGTGATTATTTATTATAGCTTATTAGATTTTATACTAGTACACATACATACATCATCAAATATTTAACATTATATCCAAAATTAATAGTAGGTGTGCATGAGGCGTGAAAAATTGGCATTTTTTAAAATATAAGGCATGCATTAGGTGTGAAAAATTGGTATAACATTTTTATCTTTGGCATGCCAATATTTCCGAAAAAAAATTTGTACTGATAGTGATAAATCATAAGTCTGCTATAGACGTATTTTTCATTTAAATTAAAAACAAAATTATAGTATGATTTTTTAAAGTAAAATTTATATTTACTAGGTTGTATACTTATAACATTTTCAATTGAATATATTTGATAACATTTCTATTAATTTATGTAGTTTGTAAAAGATACTTAGCCTTATTTGGATGCATAAATTTCTATTGTTTTTAACACTTAATAGTAATAAATAAAAATATATACTTACATGTTTATTACGCATAACGTAATTTGTTACAGTGGATACCACTGGAGGAATGCAAAAAATTCCAACCATTATTCCAAACACAGGTATTATTTCATACCACATATTCGATGCTTACGTCAGTAATACAACGGAGTACAACCAAGAGGTTCGGTTTAATACAAATATAAGGGGATACAAAGAACTACATTGTAATATTATTATTATCGATTTATTATTAAACTGTGATATGATTAAGTAAAAACTTTACTATTTATCATTATTATACATATTAGAAAGTGATAATTTGTATTAATTTTTATTATAAATATGCATTTTAAAAATATCTTATTATCCTTATAATCCTTTATCCCTTTAAAATATATTCATTAATGCGAAGGAAAATTATTAAAAAGCCCACAATTATAATCTATTCTATGAAGTTAAAATAAATATTTTTAATTTCTAAATTTAATATAATATTTTAGTATTGCTAATTCTTTACCAAGTTCCATTTTACGATTATTTTTTTATGGAAAGCAAAACATAAATTTTACATAGTTTAGCATGCATTTCTTAATTTTAAAAACCAATAATAATTTCTTCCAAACGGAATCTAGCAACATTGATGTTTTTTTCTTCTCTATACTACATTTTTACATATCTAATATTGAATATTATATAAAAATTACAATAAAAGTAAAAGGAATTATTTGAATTATTATCTAGGGGGGTATAAAATAGTTCAGTAATAACCTTTTCTGGTCTGAAAAAATATTCCAAATTTTTTTATTATTAAAATCTACAAAATAATTATAAGCTGGAATATGTAATAAATATAGGACATCTATTTTATGCAGTTGAAACAAGGGTCATTATTAAGTTTTTTATAGAATCGTATTTTATTCCTAATTTTTATTCGTTCATTTCCTGTTTCAACGTTTTAAAATACAACTATCCGATAATGTAACAATAGTGTAAATATGCCAAAAGAAATTCAATGCCAAGTCATGTAGGACGGGTTTTTTAATAAATCAAAATAATGATCTTCTATCCCAAAAATAATTATGAATTTAAAATAAAATATTAGAAGGAAAATAAATAAAAAAGCAATTATTTTTAATTGTATTTAGAAAAAGTCAAAATAATGAAAAAATAACATAATTAATACACACAAACCTTTCATATAATAAAAGGAAAATTTAATAAACAATTATCGTAAAAACAGTCGTTAAACAAAGGCACTATCTGCTTTATTATTTGTATCATCCAATAATTATGCTAGTTAAGTAATATATGAACCAATTTGAACAGCAGTTATAAAAACTGCATGACTGGGCTTCTCAAGATTTACCTTCCAACAAGAAAGTAGGAATTTTGTGTAAAACACCGATAACCTTCCAGATTGGAAAATAAGGGAAATTGGATGAGCTACAAATTTGGTATTTTCATTTATAGAACCAATATGAGAATTATGGATACCCTACAATATCTGTCATATAAAATTGATAGAAATAAATCCATTGGAAAAACATGGTTTATTGAAAGTAATGGCTGTTTACATCTGTTGCAACTCATGTTATAAAATTTGGATGTACAATAACTAAAAATTGAACTAATTTGACACACAAAAAAAGTACAGGTTGTTTTTTATCAAAATATTTTATGGCATCACTTTGACGACAAAAAATGTCAATTTTTCATCATTACAGTATCACAATTCGCTTTTCCAAAGCTATTCTCACGATAAAAAAGATATACATTTATATCAACAGAGTGGAGAAGAGCTTTATTCAACAGGATAATTTGGCTTATATGGAGGTCACCACTTTTAAGGAGGCTGAAATTGCCATTCCGTATGATGGCAGTGAGTTTGTAGCAGAACACGGAAGGTTAAAAAAGTTGCGCTTTGAAAGGGAACAAAATGTGATAGAAAGGAAGCGAGAGAGAACAAGAGAAATAATGGAGATGGCGAAGTATAAATAAAATCAAAAAAGATGGGGAAAGAGAGAAAAAGATGACAAAGGCAAAATCAGAGAGTCAACACAAAAGATTTGGAAATACGAATGGTCTGTCAGACCAAGACAGACCTGTGAAGTATGTACATGACAGTTAAAAAAAGAGCAGGGCGAGAAAGCGCGTAAATCAGGCGATCCTCTGATAGAACAAGATATACGCCTGCGCCTGCAACACATGTCCCTCTGACACCGATCGCACACTCGAGTCACTCACACAGAACCACTCCCGCTGGCTGTCATCCTGCTGCGGCGGTGGCGGCGCGGTAGCTTCTGTTGCCGGTGACGTCATGATCTCACCAGAATTGCCCGCCAGCCGGGTGTGATAGCGGGGCAGCAGGTCGGGCAGGGAGGGCGGTCTGAGGCAGTAGTCTAGTGTCGGCATGAAGGCGTCCAGACCAGCGCAGGCTGTCAGCGGATCGACGGCAACTGACCGCCGACAAATGTAGGCGATATAGTGGCCACTGTTGATGGAGCCCTGGTGTTCCACGAGGCCGTAGAGCCGGTAGGCAGGGGAGCCACCGACGTTCTAAAGACACGAATTTTTTCAATAGATTTTTACCAGAATACATTTTTTCATCAGAATTACGTAGCCAATTATGTCTTCATATCTTTTATTTAAAAAATATAATTCTGTCAACATTTTTTAGTTTCCGCTGAAATAATACACAGTATAGAACACCGCTAGAAAGGCATAATAAGGAAACAGAAAACAGTCAGTTGAGCAGAGCATATATTCCGGGCACGTTTTATACTCTGGTTGAGCTGAAAACAATCAATAAGCCCAACAAACACTACACAACAACTACAGTTACGGAAAGGATGATCTACTAAAAAATATTTATTAGCTACCGTATATTATAGCATTCCTGGATAAACATGTGTTTATAGTGAATAAAATATATTATTAAATATATAGGGGGAAAAACGGGCCGACGACAATGTGTCCTTATAGTTATATTGACGTGCTTTTATAAAGGTCAGGTTCAATGAGGCTTTTTTAATACCAAATTCAAGGACTTTCCAGGACCCAATTTATCGTATTACTTAGGCATGAAAAAAAAAGGCATATTACATTCCAAATAAATTAGGCATAATACAGGACTCTGATATTGGCTACACTAGACACCTTTGAGCACAGTATGCATTTTCCCCCATAATTTGAACTGTAAACAGGCACCAGCCATGATTTGAGTTGTGATTTTGTAATCCAACTACTGTTGAATGAGGAACAATTCACAGACATTTTTAATCTGGAGCATAAATGGGCAAAAATTGCATTAGCTGAACCAAAAAGTATCTGCCAATAAATACATCCTGCAGTTTAAGATAAATTATTCTGAAAGATTTGGATATATTCATTTCAAATTTCAAAGATGCAAATATTATACTAAATTGTTTTTAGGACAATTTTTGCAACATTGCAATTTTCATGACCTTTTTACCCTAATTCCAAAACTTTTTAGGATGCCGAACCAACCCTGAGTGGCGTACTACTGCAATTATATTTTGAAACGTGTACCTAATACAAAAAATGTTGTCAAAATATGTGCTTTTTTTACATAAATATTACAAAATATTATTTTATATTTCAGTTATACAATATTAATTTTTATTTCTTATCCTGGAAACTTATGAAAATACGTTATTTTTTTAATAACTATCTAGTACAGCCCACATTTAAGCACAAAATGCGGCCTCGTAAGTTCACACCTTGGCCAGGAGAGAGCAATAGGGGCCCATGTCGAGGACGAGAGGGAAGGTAAGATGTTTCTGCGTCTTCTTCAGTCTGAAGCCAAACTGTAATGAATGAGGAAGACATGCAATGGATGATGTCACTAGTTACTATATACTATACTATCTACAATTATAAGGAAACATTATTAGAATTTAATGCAGTGTTACAAACGCTATTACACAATTATTTTTTTAATCACAAAAATTATTATTTTTGGGTAATTTAATGACCGATTTCGAAGACACAAAAATTGTATAGTGATGAATTATGATTATTAATACAATTATTTTTATATAATTATTATAATAAATAATTATTTATTAAAAGACTGTTACAAAACTAACGTTACAAATATTTATAAAAAATATGCAACAATTATTATAATCTATAATATACGTGCAACAAAATACGAAATATAAACATACAAATAGAAGAAATTATTGAAAATCCAGATGAGATATGAAAAGTATTATTTTAGCGAAAACACACGTGTATTAACAACTAATATGTAGCATTTTAAAGTAAGAAAATATAATATTAATATTAGTATACGACATTATTTGTTTGGAGAGTATTTACGATTGAACTTTAGATTAAAAACCCTAGAAACACCAATGCAAGGGGGAAAGGTCAAAGTTAGCACTCAAAATGTGCTACAGCTATCTTTTTGAACAATTTCAGAACCTACTTTAGATCATATATATTTAGTAGAATATACTGGAGTACTTAATTACGTAATACATGACAAAATATATAAAAATAGTGCGTTTTTATTAAACATGATAACGTTTTTGTACTTATTAAAAAGTATGTAGTTAATATATTTTTATAATATATTTAATTGTTCATTAATCACTTATTGATAACTAATACCAAGTTATCAATCATCAAATGTAGGCTGGAGCCAGCTTATCTAATGCTTTATAATAAGCAAATCTTTAACGCCAAGTAAACAGCTAACCGGGTGTCTGATTAGAGAAATAATTACTTTACCTAGAATCACTTTGAAAACTGCACAATATTATATGAAAATGCATGGGTGCTATACTAGTTGGTTTAATGTAACATAGATCCGGCTAAATATGTTAACAACATCGATTGATGTTGCTACCGAAATTAATATTGGCGAGGCTACTCAAGCCAAACATTATTTAAATATGGCCCAGTCGGGAGTACAGGATTACTACACTCCACACATATTTTGCAGCAACCGAATAATAAGCCAGGGGCGTACCCAAGAATTTTTTTGAGGGGGGGGGAGGTACAATTTATTAGGGTCCTGTTTTTCTTTTGAGGGGTTCCAAGAATAATAGTTTACAATTTTTTTAATTTTTGCTAATTGAATAAATAATTATACATACTTAGTAAAAAGTGTCTACTAGTCACAATTTCATGTACACAAGTTTTTTTGACGATATTTACTCTGCTTTATAATTCTTATGTTTCAAATTGATCTAGTATGTAGTGGGGGCCCTTCGATTGATCTAGTGTGTGGGGGGCCCTTTAGTGGGGTGTGTTTAGTGCTAATAAAACTAAAAGACCCACTTTGAAAAAAACACCTTCAGAAGCTAGGGGCCCTCTCATAACGTAGAGCGCCCTCTGAAAATTTCAAGGGGTGTACATACCCCCTGTACCCCCCCTCTGGGTGCGCCACTGCAAACACTATACACTCATCTATTTGGAGTAGACGGAGTATGAACTAATTATTATAACATATTTGGTAACTGAACTCGTCTGGGATGCAATGACAGTATTTATTTATACCACCATTGGTATCACTCCGTCCACCAAATTAATTTTGAATACACGCTTATAATTGACTATATTTTCCGATTTTAAGTCACTTTGAGAGGAGGTCGTCCGAATCCCAACCCACCCCCCCCACACGGCGACGCTTCTGTTCGAATACATATAAATTTATAACCTCAGTACGACACTCTATAATTAATTACCGTTAAATTATTGTTTTTAAAAATTCAACGTAAATCTCACTATTATAATTCCAACTAAAGAAATGCTAAAAATTATATTTACATATTTATTTAAAGAGTTTGATTGGTGGATTAAATAACAATAGAAAAAAACTTGAGAAACAACACCGATATTTTTGACACGCGCGACACCAAGAGTGTTCGCGTGCCATCCAATCATAACAAATATAGCGCAGAAAAATCAGTATGTCGCCTACTTAAAAAAAAGAAAAAGCAAGGTAATATTGGCTGACGGTAGAATAAATAAAATATCATAAAAACTAACCTCTTCTTCTCAGCTAATAGCACCGAAATCGTTCAGCTCAAAAGACGTTGTTATTTCTTACAACTATAGCATTCATTTATTACGTTTTATTATATATATAGTTATGGAACTCGATGAGTTTTCCTATCAACATGGTTGGCACACTCAATTCCAACCGCCGATGTACCAAACATACGGCAACCAGGCGATTGCAGACAGCTGCTACGCCTCGTCGTACTACCCGACTCTTCCCTCGATGGACCCGGGCCTTCTCGACAGTTCCTACACCACAACAACCGGCTCACTGGACTTCAACACCTATGGCGCCGCCGGTGACGCTCTATGCGGCTATGCGGCCAACGAGCTCGACTTCATTGTGGAGAGCATCCTGCTAGACAATAATAACTCGAGTTCCCAGCTGAGCTGCAGTGGCGAAGACAACACAATGGACCAAACCGACGAGTTGTCCTCCTCGAATCATCCTCCCCCGCCGAAGCTGGAGGAAGAGAATAATTGCCATCTACATGGCGGCGGCGGTGGCGGCGGTGGGAGGAGAGGCCGTGGACCGCAGGACCCGGTTGTAAAGCGGCACCGACAGCGTCGTGCGGCCAACATGCGCGAGAGGAAACGAATGCGCTCGATCAATACGGCCTTTGAGGGTCTACGGGCCCACCTGCCAGTGGAGACCGTGGAGGATCGGCAGCTCTCCAAGGTGGAGACCCTGCGCTATGCCATCCAGTACATTCAGAATCTGGGATCTATTCTCACCGAATTTGATGCTGCCCAGGGTCCTGACCAGTCCCTGTGGGTGGGTCGGAAGAAGAAGGTTGTGCTCTGGTGTCAACGGCCTTATCATTTCCGTGAGTTGGCTGGTTTATAATAGGTTTATATTTATCGGTTGATTTTAAAATAGATTTTCAGTACACATATTTTCAAAAATAATTTTTTCTTCTATAATATTATGTAATACTTGTGAAAATTTACACAATATTTAAAATATGTTTATTAGCACGCAAAGTTATATACATAATAAGATTATTTTCATTAAACAATTAAAACAATATTAAAATGCACATAATATATATTATACCTTACCTAATGACAATGCAGTGAATGCAATTTTTTGAAATCTATACAATAATGGTCAATGATTTTAACTTAAATAAATATAAACTTGCTAAAAATCGTCGAACTTGTCAAAAATACATAAAATGTGCTCAAAATTGTGAATTTATCAAAATTTATCAATTAATAAAAATAATAATTTATGGAATAAAATCATTGCACATTATTTATAAACAAAAGTTGTGGGAACTTTTCGGCAAAACTATTTATGTATATTTATTACATAGTCCAACGAATTTATATATCGATATTCATTGTTACCTAAAGATATAGATCAATAATTATATATAAATAAATTGTTTGACCCATTAAAAAATGAAGTTAAATTATCCTATACTTACGAATTCATATATATATACATAGTTATAAATTAAATCGGGTGACTTTAAATTCTAACACTCAGTCATACATAATGAAATAAATATAGTTATGGTTTATATAGACAGACCTATTGTATATATCTCTATATTTGAATTATTATGAACAGCATTGTTTGATTCTCATGCTTAAACGCGCATATATAATAACTTATAACAGCATGAATCTGTTTGTTTTGATTATAAAAAAATTATTACACATGTATCTATAACAAAAAGTTCCTTGTCATAATTTCTCTTTTCATGATTATATACTATGTCTACAATATATGTCTAAAATGTTCATGACACTTGAACCAAGACCTGACTCCTCCCAAATAGGCCACACTTTATATAGGCCTATAATAAAGGAAAAGTTGGGACCAGTCCAGCTGCCCAGTTCTCATTTCTTCATGTTATACATATATAATATATAATTCGTCAACTGGCCACGTGTTTCTCTGTATTATGTCGAAAAATACTTAAAGAATAATTAAAATGTTGGCACCGTTCTTAAAGTCATCTCTCATTTTGAACATGTTATATAGATAGACAAGTTTAGATATTTATTATAGAATAAGTTAGACAAGTTATAGCCGACGGTGACGAACAATCTCAATGATTTTCTGTGTCAACAACTTTTTACAAATATTCAATTTGGCCGCAATAATAAATATTAAACTTGGTTTGCAAGGGTGGCAAAGAATCTTGCTGTTATGTATAGAATTGACCACCGGCGTCGCAGTAGGTGTTCATTTATGAAGAAAGAATAAAAAACACAACTCTAAATAATTTGAACAGAACTTGATTATATATACTTTCAAAATATTTATTCTATTATATATAAATCATAGAATTCTCTCTGAATTTATACAAAACAATTGCTAATATAACAGTGATGTAAACTTATGCAGCTTATATATTACGACTTAAATAATGTTACAACGCTAAGATTATTATTGTATATATATGATCATATTTTTTACAATTATTTTAATTTTACAGTATAAAGGGTTCAAGTTCTTTTAGTTTAAACGAATATAACGTTCAACTGTTTTATGATGTAAAGAGAAAATATTCGTATTTGTTATTCAAACATTTTATTCAATGATATCAAAATGCTATTAAATGTTATGTTAAAATTTATTCAACATGTTCAAAAGTTTTCTGAAGATATTCAGATATGTCTTTGGGTACCCAATGGGTTAATCAATGTGGTCATCAGATATGAAGATATTCAGATATTTCTTTGGGTACCCAATGGGTTAATCAATGTGGTCATCAGATATTAAAATATTCAGATATTTCTTTGGGCACCCAATGGGTTAATCAATGTGGTCATCAGATATGAAGATATTCAGATCAGTTAATCAATGTGGTTCTCCCACTTTTCCGATAGAATTACTGGCTGTAAAATTATTGTTTATTCTTTATTCTTTATTATTTATGCATATATATATATTTTATATACAGTATAAAAGAGGTAAGAAAGTTTTTCATCTTGCAATCAAATATAGCTACTATTTAATCTTTGACGTATATATATTGTTAATGATTTTCATTAGTGATCAAGTGCAATGTAAACATTTTGGCACTCTCCAACTGTTTCAGAGCTCCCCTATTTGGCGCACTCCTTGAGCTGGAAAGACGCAAGAAACGGAGCTGTATCCGCAGGTAAAACTGTTTTTGCCAAAACTTGGATCCCCAAGGATTCTCGTTCTAATTCCTGGAACTCAGATGCATTGGACATTTAATAAATGCACATATACAATACATGAATATATTTAGCTATTATATACAATTACAAGGTCACTGATTAAAGAGAGATATCTCATACATCATTATAATATGTAGACATCAGACTTTGATATACATGCCATCAATTATTTGCCATATATACAGTTACATGTATATTAATTATTATACAAGTTGAAAGAAACTAGCCCAATATTGTGCTTTCAAGATTTATTATATTGAACATACATTTTGAATTGTTACAAAATATGGAAAATGTGAAACTTATTTTTACTGTAAATTTCAAGTATTTTCATAGAATTTTCATAATAATTTGTTATTGATTATATTTTGGTATTGTGTAAATAGTAAACAAATTATTAATTTATTATATGTAGGCTATATTCATCATTTTTAGCTGACTCGTTTTGTACATCATATTTTGCTTTTGTTTAATAAACGTAATATTTTTAAAATATTATATATAGGTAGGCTATATATATAATTCCTGATTATTATATATCATATGCATTTATGTACAAATTGTAAATATGTTAACTGATGATTATATGTAATATATATTTCTTACATTAAGTTCAATTTTTTTTCATATTATTCAGTAGGCCTATTATATTTTGTCATATCAGTCATATCAGTCATATTATTGAGTCATATCAGATCAACATTCATATTAGTTATCGAATTTTCGTAATATATAGGCCGGATGCGAATATAACTCCATGAATACACGAAAATATTAAAAAAGGTTTATTTACATTTTACTTTTTTTGTATATATATATAATACTATAGCAAAATAGTTAAGTATTATATAGCATCATATATATCATTATAACATTTGGGAGGCCGCTGATTGGCTGACCTCGTTTCGTTACCATAAAGTCCTTGGCAACGCCTTTGACCTGGTTTTTGTAGTATATATATGCTCTGTTTTTATTTTGGTTTATCACTCTCCTTTGTGAATATCCTTGTACGGTGACCCTGGTCGCTAATTCTTGTTATTGTGATGCCTTCCAAAATAAAGTGGCCTAGGGCCAAGGGAAGAAGGAGAAGTGGCCCTAGGCCACTTTATTTTGGAAGGCATTACAATAACAAGAATAGGCGACCAGGGCCACCGTACAAGGATATTCACAAAGGAGAGTGCCAAACCAAAATAAAAACAGAGCATATATACTACAAAAACCAGGTCAAAGGCGTTGACAAGGACTGTTATGGTAACGAAACGAGGTCAGCCAATCAGTGGCCTCCCAGCTGGGCGAGTCGCGCGGGCATACAAAAGTCAGAAAGAACCCCGGAGGGGTGCCCGGGACGCCCAGTCGGCCAGGTTGAACTCGAATCTGATAAAAGTGATAAAGAGGCATTTCATACGAGATAAATTAATTTGGAAAATAAAGTTATTTAATATATATATCAGGCATATCGTAGATAGGGGGGACGTAAATATAGCCCCTAGTTACATGCAGTGAGCGGCGCCCCTGTAAATGTTGCCCACTCTGACCAATAGAGTGTCCAATGTCTGTGATATATGTAATTTCAAAAATAAAAGTTAATTATGTTTAAACAAATATTAAATAGTGACAATAATAAATTTAACCACGATATATAACAAAACTTTTAATTCCTTTTACACCGATCCTGGATCAATATAGAAAATATGTTCTATTATATTTTGTAATTGAAATATTTTTGAAATATTTAAATAGTAGTTATATTTACGATTAATGTCACAGATTAAAAAAAACGATCCGAGACAAAGTTTTTGTTTAATAGATTTTTACTACATTAAACATTTCAGATCGGGTGTACAAACAAGACTGCAGCGTTGTATAAATATATAATAACTGTTAAAAATAACGTTACTGGGTTTCCATGTTTCTAATTGACTAAGAAAATTAAGAATTGATAAAAATATGAATGCCATCGACTATAGCCTAACACTCATTCATATACCCATATAGCGACAATAAATGGTTAATGTTTGTTTACTATTGAACTTTAACAATATAAAAAGTGGATTTCTGTGTAAAAATTACACAATAAATATAAAATTGAGGATGTGTAATGCACAATTTTCAAAACATTGGCTAAATAAAAGTTGTTACCATTTTTTTAATTTTCACAAAAAATTATTATTATGTTCAACATAGTCTGAGCTAAAAAAACTATATTTTTAAAATAATTTTACGAAGTATAATGGATTGTATGATTTAAACTCATGAAACTATTAATGTTATACTGAAATATCCCCATAATCGATATGAATAATCGCACTATTTTATGATTTCTCTATAGCCTACTGTTACAGCGCTATACAATTATATTCCTGTATATAGGCTACGTGCGGACGACTTTAAATATTGTTTAACATATTCATCGATTCAGTACATTCAGAATAGAAATTATCATCTACAATACATATATCCTAGCTATGAGTACACTTTATATATAGGCCTAGAGCACAGTGGATCTGAGATATATTGAATATATTGTATATATTTAGAACTAAAAATATAGAATAAAATACATAAAATAAAATATACAGAATAAAATATATAGAATAAGATATATAGAATAATGTGAACAGAATAAAGTATACAGAATAAAATACATAGAATAAAATAAAATATATAGAATAAGATATATACAAGATGTAGAACAAGATATATAGAATAATGTGAACAGAACAAAGTATATAGAATAAAATACATAAAATAAAATATACAGAATAAAATATATAGAATAAGATATATAGAATAATGTGAACAGA
>JAUZND010075379.1:0-16608 GCA_034780555.1 Coelogynopora nodosa
TTATTTTATTTAACCTTCTGTAAACAGAAGGTAATTAAAAAATAGTCATTCGATAAAATTACTTGAAAATTGACTAACATTATTTATACATAACATGTCCAAAAATTAATAAATTTTAACTACAATAAATTTTTTTATTAAATTTAATACTTTTATTAATTTAGAATTAAACAATTTTTCCACTTTAGTTATACGTACCTATATCAAAATTTAAATAGAAGTTTGTCAATTTTAACTAAATTTTCAAAATTAAAAAAGTCCAAAATGTCTATATCTGCACAAAGATGTTTCATATTTAGAAGGTGATTGAAACCCCACATCATTCGTTGCTAATAAACAATGTTTTAAAAAGTACTATTTTTAGTGGTACAAAATCATACATTACTTTTTTACTAATATCTAAACAAAAACGGTTTTCAGTTCAGCACATCTTACTCATCTATCTTTTAGAAACAGGGATGATTAAAATACGAAGGACGTTTCACTTTCAATTTAGGTAAAAATAAAATTATAGATTTGACCATGTGTATGTGAGTGAGTGTCTGATTATGTTGTCATTATAGGAAACGACGTAAGATTTTTTAAATACCAAATATATGTATAGGTGTGTGTCGTGTTTATTGCACAAGTAACACCGATATCGTACAACACGAATGTAAAATAGAAACTGTCTATATATAAAATAGAATAATAGGATTGAATAGAACCGAAAAGAGTAGAATAAAATAGAATAGAATATAATCGAAAATAATAGAATAGAATAGGAAACATTAGAATAGAATATAATTGAATAGAAAATAATAGAATAGAAAATAATAGAATAGAAAATAATAGAATAGAATGGAAAATAATAGAATAGAATGCAATGGAATGGAATGGAATAGAAAAGAATAGAATAAAATATATCAGCGTAGAATAGAATAGTATAAAATAGGAAAGATTAGAATAGAATAGAACAGAATGGAATAGAATAGTACAGAATAGAATATAATATAATTCAATAAAATGGTACAGAATAGATTAGAAAATAATCGAAAAGTAATAGAATATTATAGAATAGAATATATATTATAATAGAAAAGATTAGAATAAAAAATAATGGAATGGAATAGAATATTAAATAATCATAATTTATAAATATTTCTACAAAAAATGAAAGAAACCATCATTCTCTTAATTGAACACGCGTTATTTTCAAACAATAAATGTAAACCTCTACCTAACCCGCCCTCCCATAACAAGGGCTGCATAGCCCTCTTCGACTCGGCCAATGGTCGGCCCCTGGCCATACTGGACGCCGAGGTGATCACCGGGATGCGAACGGCGGCGGCATCTGCGGTGGCCGTGAAGTGCCTACTGGACCCTCAGCTGCGTGAGACTGGTGGACTGGTCCTGGCGGTTGTGGGGTCGGGCGTACAGGCGGAGATGCACGTTCAGGCCATGCTTAGTCTGAAGGTTTTTAGTGAAGTTCGGATTTGCGGACGGTAAGACCTGAGTAGTGATCGATATTTATTTATTTATTACTTCTGAAACAATTAAAATTTATATGTATATCGCTTGCATATGCTTATATTTTATTTAATTAGAAACTAATTTACACTATTGATCTATTGTTATTACACGAGCCAATAAAACAAATTTAGTTCGATACTTTTTAAATGGAGTTGTAGGGTAAATGATATTTGCTTTAAAAATTTAACAAGAAATAATAACTGTAAAATATGTAATGGTTAAATTAAACAAATATCAACATGTTTGAATTTCTGCTGGTTACAATCGCGAATACAAAAAAGTATTACCAAATACAACGAGCATTAAACATAGTTAAACACATAGTTACACATAGTTACACATAGTTACACACAGTTACACTTAGTTACACATAGTTACACACAGTTACACATAGTTACACATTGTTACACATAGTTACACATAGCCCTGCCCGTTTCCATCCTCCAGGTCACAAGATCGCCTCCAACATCTTCACAAGCGCCTCCAATCCGGCCTCCCACCCTCCACCACGGGGGCACCCCTCCTCACAGTCGCCCAGTCGGTGGAGAAGGCAGTCCGGTCGGCCGATGTCGTCTGCACAGTCACCTCGTCAAAGACCCCCGTGGTTCAGGGCCCCTGGGTCAAACCGGGCTGTCTGGTCGTCTGTGTGGGGCCTGTCGACCCGGCTGGCAGGAGTTGGACCCCGAGCTGGTGCTCGCCAGTGAGCTCTACGTGGACTCACGGGAGGCAGCCCGGGCCGAGTCGGGTGACGTCATACTCAGTGGGGCTGTGATTCGTGGAGAGATCGGCGAGCTGGTGGCTGGGAGGGGGGACGTTGCCCGGAGTGACTACGGTCGGGTGTGTGTTTTCAAGTCGCTGGGATTGGCTGTGGAGGATGCCTCGACTGCAAAATTTGTCTATGATCAGTTTATAAGTCGGAGATCATAAGTACAGCTGTTGAAGTTGATTGACAATGTTAGGCATGGTTATGCCTCAATATTAGATTACTATTTTTATGTTGATACATTGTGATTTATAAAGATATTTTTTTACATTGTAAACTTTTATTTTGTATACCATTTTTCACCGTATATAATGAAATATTTTTCTCATTTTTACCATAATCTTGTTATATCCTGGATATATAGTTAGATTATTTGATTTTAAATTTATATTTTATTTTATGTATTATCTAGTACATATATATATACAGTTAATTTATAATGTAACATTTCTTTGAAATTATACAAATTTTATTCATTAAAAGTATAGCGTGTCTAGCCTTATATTTAATTGTTATGCATGATAAATTAGTTGCTATTATTAAGTTAAAGGCAACAGTTATTTCTTAATATATTTCCTTTTCGATAATTGATTATAGGAATAATGAATATCAATTAGAAATATGTACACAACAGAATATTACCGATTCAGGAATGAGTCACATGAATGTTTCATTTGCGCATGTTTATATTTGGATAAAAATTTTTTAATAACGTCATAGAGAATTAAAATTGGATCTCCTACAATACACTTAATATTTATAAATATTTTTGGAACAACTTTGTTTAATTTGCTAAAAAATAGTGCGAAACATTTTCACAATCACACCTAGTTGACTATATAATAGCTATATCAAGTAAAACATAATATGTTATGAGACATATATAATATAAATTAATGGTAACGTTTTTTCTGTTTGTTGTTTTTGTCTAAAATAGATCTAAATAAAGCTCAATGGATTCATTTAAATTTGGTTAAATGTTTATTTCTTTAATTTATTAAACAGATACACTTTTTTGAGAAGTACCTTGAAGTTGCCTATAATAATTAGTATAAAAAATATTTATTTACTTTATTTATTTAGTTTACTTTGATGTAATATATAAGAAATCATTATTCTATTCAACCAACATATTGGAACTGTTTGAGATCTCATTTACTGAAACTGATCGAGATCATCGAAGTTTGGCTGTCATATTTTCAGTTTTATATTTATTACAGTAGCATATTGCCAAATTTTATTGCCACCTGTAAAATTGTTCTCGATTAAAAAAAATTACCTGCGAATTAATCGAACAATTCACAGTATGTAAATGTGGGATTTGAAATGGCACGAATACCGTGTTAATTTATATAATTATGACAAATAACTGGTATTAAACCTATCATATAAAGCAAGAACTGAAGGGTATTCGAGGAATAGAAAATGTAACGAATAAAGCAGAATAGTGATGTTTACTATTATTTTCAATTTATCTGATTAAAAAAGTCGTGAATTATTTATACAACATAGACGGGGTGTTTTTTCCACCCTGGAATTAATATAGTAGTAATTATACCTCTATATGAACCGGAGTTTACTTAGTTATGTATTATTTTTCGACGTATATTATCTATATAATAGCACACTTGCGTACTTGAACATGTTTTTTCTGCACTCCACTGCTTTCATTCATACCACTCTTGCTACTTAAATATACTATGTTGTGCACCGAACATAGATATAATTTACACCTTGAAAAAAGTTGACAATTGATTTGTTCTGTCTGCTTAATCATGGAAGGCATCAATAATGTTATGTCTAAATATGTATTTGTGGTGCACCCAGTGCTTTAAGCCATATTTATATCACTTGCGTCATATTTTATAACACACTTTTTCATTTTTCAAAGAACATGAGACAATTACTCCTATCTGTACTCATTTGTGCTATTGGGCTCGGGTTATTACCACATGTTTTGCGATGGCATGCTACCATACATCAAGATATTGAGGATCGACATTTTGCCTTAGAAGTAGCGCCAATGCGTCATTTTGGGCAATTGTTAACGAAAGTTTCTGTCAAGATTGGATTATCCGACGTACTTATGCCGTCCAAATTTCTACTTACCATAAAGAATGTTATCTATCCAAGTGGTGCTCCAGCGGTGTTTCCCGGAGTTAAAGTTGAAGAGCTATACTTCTCTGGTATTCGTGTGAAAGTCTACACGTTGGAGTCGGCGACCTCCAAGCCGAAAACTGGCTTTGTTTATCTTCATGGTGGGGGGTTTGTGTTCGGCAGCCCGGAGAGCTATCACTTTTTCACAGGGAAGGTAACCGAAATGACGGGAGTGGTTCTCGTATCGATTGATTACAGGAAGGCCCCGGCCCACACTCACCCGGTTGCTCTGGAAGATTCTCAGAAAGCCACCGAATACTTTCTCGATAACTGCTACAAGCGGTGGGGTGTGGATCCCCACAGTATTGTTATTGGCGGAGACAGCGTGGGAGGGCTTTTGGCCACTAAGGTGTCTCTTAGTTTGATGAAGCAGAATTCTAAATACCCGAAACCGGTTGGAGTTGTCCTGGTTTATCCCGTCACTCAATTCGTCTCTTTCAATACACCGTCTTTTAGGGAGTTCAAAGATGATTTTTCACTTTCTCGCGACATGTATATAACCTCGAAGCTTGTTTACTTTAAAATTGGGTCCTCTGTGCAACAGGACTTTCCTGCTTTTCAAGTTAATAATTTTACAACACACGCAATGCGAAAGGACCGTGCGTTACGTTTCCAAGCTCCGGAACTTATGAAAATAGGTCCTGAAGACATGGATTCGCAAGGTGATTCCGGCGTAATTGAACGAGCTAAGGCAATGGTTGAAGCATCTTCTCTATTCGATGACTTCTCCAACTTTCCACCCACTCTAATTATTTCTTCTAAATATGATATTCTCCGAGATGACGGTTTTATGTTGGCACGACGACTACAGGAAGCAAAGACTCCAGTACACCTGTCTGTCTATGACACGTATCACGGATTTCTGACTGATGCACCTGCGTATAAACCAGCGATGAAAGCGATAAATGAAATTGTAAATTTTGTTAAAAAATTAAAATAATTGTCTGATTGTATAATTTCCACCTAAATTATGATTTTTTGTATCGTCTGTAACCGTTAGATAGTATTGTTTTTTATTTCCGCGTGTAACTAACTATGTGCAGTTTATTATACCATAACGTTTGTAACTGTTGTGTATGCATATATATATATATATATTTGCCTGTTGTTTTACCTTGAAATAAAATAAGATTGACTGAAAATAGTTTGCCTGTTTATGTAAAATACACATAGAAAGAGGAAATATAATAAACATATATATAGCTTTGCGTGAATGAAACATACTATTTTCAGGGGCTTACAAGTAAGTGTCCTCGAATTCACTGTGAAACTTTCCAGTGGATATTTTCTCAAAGTTAATATATCTATCTAGTGAACATATGAACATAATATTAGAACACCATATTATACGAAAACCATATGAAAACAATTTTTGATGCTCGAATGATACATCTTTCGTTTCATGCTTAAGTTTTCAAATTGTTCTAAAATCATTTTTGCACCAGTTTTTTGTAAACTTAGTAATTTTAGTAGTTATGATAATTATAGTTAAGTTGTTATACAATAGTTACTAAATTTTAGATATTGTGCTTTATTGGCAAAATCACTTAAACTTCGTGAATTATTCTTGGATCTTTGAATTCAATTTTCCTCGTTACAAATAGATAGAAGATTATACTCTAATTGGTAGTAATTGATAATCCAGTATATTTATTATTGTTTTCTAATACAATGCATTATAGCCATATAACATCCAATCAGGGTGATTTCCATGGGGGATTCTTATTAAGTCAAGTATGAGGATGTGGTCTAAGCGATAGTGTATTACTGCTTCCAACTATCGTTTCTTATCACGAATAGTCGTATTCGTGTGCTCGAGGTCTCTTCTCGTCAATTCACTAAACTTAATGTTTGATTTTTTAAAGTAGCAATTAAATTCTATTTCAAAAATGGTCGAGGGTCTCAAATATTGGTCCAAATACATGTTATTCCCTATATCTTCAATGATAAAGTTCCGATTGGAAAAAAACTAAATAAAATTCATTGTGGTACAAGTAAATATATAGTACCACAAATCTAATGGACATAAATGACCAATGAAGTATTTTCAGGATAAAAATAATAAGATATCCGTTCTACTGATTAGCGCGCTAGAGATTACTTCAATCAAGGATTTATTGTTACAGTCGACACTTCTACCATTTAACCTAAAAGAACTTGTACTACAGGGAAAATAATAAATACCTCTAAAAATCGTCAACATACTTAAACTAAATTAAAATATTCAATTGTGAATGCAATTCGAAATAATTTTAAACTGATTTTCGACGCGGAATAGGAATGGATACGGCGAGTACAGGAAAATGAACGCTCTGCTTCGCAACTACCTATGGGCAGTATTGCTAAAATTTTGAATAGTTCACGGATATTGGGGAAAAACATGTGGTCAACATGGTTCTGGAGTAAGTGGGTGATTGACATTTCCTTGAACTCAAACTCGACACATAACAGCTTCCATCGTAACATTTCGTTGTGAAGGGCTGATGGATTGGGCAGGATATTGAGCCATTTCTCCAAGTGATGCAGTGCAATGGCCTCTACTTCATTGTCATCTTTGGTGACGATGACCCCGGGCATTAGAGAACACAATTCAAAATGCGCCCTTTTTTCTATGGAAAAACGTTCTGACAATTCAGCACAGACCTTGTCGAGAAACGGGATGGCAACATTAAGTTTGTAGTACTGAGAGGGTGACGTAGCAGGTGTATTTGAGCGATGAACTTGTCTGCCATATAACCTCGGGGCCTTTTCCACACAACCGACAGAGTTAGCAAGGTTGATGACTTTGCCGTATAGGTTTGTGTACCATTCATCAATATTTTTGCGGATGGACGAATAGTATGAAGTTATGTGAGATACTTTTTGGAAGCCAAGGTACACCTCCATCAGCTCACCTTGAAGACACGATACGATTGGCTGCATTGGTTCCAACCCCTCTTTGGCTACGATGAAGTTGACGATGTGGTCGAAGCTGGTGAAAGTATGCCGTAAACCGTTTGCTTTTGTTCGAGTCTCAGCATCCCAGTTCCAGCTCTGTTCATCTTGATACAAGGTGGGATTGTCAGATGGCATGGTTATTTCATTTAGAGTCCGAACAATATAAACATACAACTCTTCAATGGTGTTAAAAGTACTGTGCCTCTCCAACCAACGAGTCTTACAAAGATTTTTCAGGTGTTTTTTTTTCTTCTTTTCTGGGGCTAAAGTTGAAATAACTTTTTCGAAAAAACGCTGTCGTTTGGGTGAATTATCGAAGAATGAGTACAGTTCGCGACAGGCATCCATCATGTTTCTGATAGATGCAATATCACACCCATGACAAATTACTAGATTGAGGGAATGGAGTACACATCCTTGGTAATCTGCATATGGCGCATCTTTCTTGATGAACGACTGCACTCCTTTCTTATCTGAGCTCATGGATGCCGTTGTGTCGTATGCTTGTCCTTTGCAATCCTTTATGTCTATCTTTTCTTTGAAGAGAGTTTCTTTGATGGTTTGAGCGATTGCCTCTCCTGTTATCCTTTCTGTCGTAACTAAATCGAGTAGCACCTCCCGCTTTTTGGGCTGGTCCCCCAGTGTATCCAGAAGTCGAAGACAAACAGAAATTATTTCTTTACCATGTGAGCTTGTTTCATCTGCAATAATTGAAAAATGAGGACATGCATTCAAACATTTGCGGAAATAATCACGAATAAGATCAGCAGTTATGCCAATAATTTGATTTTGAATTGTTTTGCTTGTATATAGGGCATTCTTCGGTCCACTTGTAAGGTGTTGTTTGAGCTCTTGATTCTGTGTTGATAATAATCGTATGAGTGCAATAAAATTGCCTTCGTTGACATTGGGACACTCTGCAAATTGTATTTTATCATCTCGATGGCCGCGCAGTGCAATCTGTTGTTGTGCACAATATAAAACAGCGTCAATAATGGTAGGAAGTACTGTTTGGTTATTCTTGACATTTTCGGCAATTTTTTCATTGATTTTTGAATCAATTCGTAAATTTGGACAAAGAAGTTGCATTTTGAGGATGACATATCTTTCTTGACATTTTTTGTGGAATAATTTTGATTCGTGGGATGTAAGACACTCTTTTGATTTGTTGTAGTTAACAAATGGTGTCTTAACAAACATTCCTAGCTTCTCTTTTTCCGATTTTTGCAGGAACAATATACAGGGCAGACACCATCCACCTTTGCTCCCTTTCGTACAGCTGTATCTCAGCCATTGGTATTTTTCAAGCCAATTGGACTGAAAAGAAATATTTTTATTCTTCCCCCCGACTTTGAAAGGAGCAGGTTCAAATTTAAAGTTATGAGGAGGTTGCCAACATGTCTGCATAAAATTGACTTTGGATGCATCGCTCATTTGTTCAACTGTGCCGGTGATAAAAAGAGAGGCAACATCTGTCGGTGGCGGTGCCGTTGAGAGTTGCACCGTGGAGGGCTCTGAGGCGAGTGAGGATGAGGACGCCATGGAGGGCTCTGAGGCGAGTGAGGATGAGGGCGCCATGGAGGGCTCTGAGGCGAGTGAGGATGAGGGCGCCGTGGAGGGCTCTGAGGCGAGTGAGGATGAGGGCGCCGTGGAGGGCTCTGGAGTAGATGGAAGAGTAGCTGAAGGGGCGCCTGTAGACGATGGAAGAGTAGCTGAAGGGGCGCCTGGAGTCGATGGAAGAGTAGCTGAAGAAGGGGCGCCTGGAGTCGATGGATCAACAGCTGACGGGGCCCCAGTGGAAGTTCTAACAGGCGTAGTACCAATAAAGAAAGTACTTAGCGTTTTACTTTTTTGTGCATCAATTTCTAAAATTTTTTTCTTTTTTGCATTCTTAACCTCTGCCCCTGAAAGCTTTCTTTTTAAATGCATTTCTGAAAATGATAAAACAATAAAATTATAGCTAAGTAAAAGTTGTAAATCTTTGCAGGTCCATTTCTCGTTTATTTTACGTCATACAGCAAAGTGATATACATCATTCGATTGCAAATTAAATTTTGATATGTTTGGGAAAAAAATGGCGAGAACTCCCTTTAGTAAAATGTCTAAATTATCGATTTTCAACATAGCCATTTTAAGCAGTTTCATTGAGTTATAGAGTAATAAGTGTGGAAACAATACATAGTGACGTGAGTTTATAATTGCTATACAAAACTACAGTAAATATTGTAAGGTATTTTTATTATGTAATATAATGATACAAATTAGTAGGTAGTTTTATCTATAATTAACAATAATATTAAAAAATATTAATATTAATCTACCTTTTTAAATTAAATATTGATTCAAAATACGCGCCACAAATCTTCTTTAAAAGACATCCAATTTTCCTTTGTCAATGCAATTAGGTAGGTACTAGTGCAGACGTTGTGTAAATGGTTTGGATTGGCTCACATTATTATTATTAAATGTTTTATGTACAGTCAAGGACTGCTATATAGCAGTCCTTGTGTACAGTATAGGAATGCACATACTCAACAAACAGATTTTGATACCGGACACTTATCATTGGACGTAATTGGTTATTGTATATATTGGATATAATGGACGTCATCTACCCTTTCGGGAAGAATCTGGTGACTCTATTATTATTTATTATTGTTATAGTTTATATTAAGCCCGGACACCCGCCAAGCGGGTGTGTTTTAAAGCATAGTTATGTACAGCGTGAGGGCTACAAGAGGCTAAGTGAGTTTTAAATCAAGTGCGGCAGATGGCCATGAGCTCGTGATTACGAGCAGCGTGGGTATGAAGCAGGTCAAGATATAGATCATGAAGTGCTTCCCACATGTCTACTGATGTTATGCCTGCATCAATCGCGTCTAAAAAAGCCAGGTCTGTGGCCGTATTTGATATCCAAGAGCTAACAATTGGATTATATACTGCAGCCCAGCTTGGGCCGGCAGCTCGAATGCCCTGCAGGATGTGCGTCATCACAGCATTTCCCAAACCATTCCTGCCTACTGTGAATGTTGAGTAGGCTGTCGCGCGTAGCGACTGGTTTGATACCATTGATATCATCATCTCTGCAGCATCTAACTTTGATAAATCAAAGAGCCGGCAGGCGTTGCTAATGTCACGGAAAGGTGAGCTGTGAATAGCGTGGACCATGTTGGTCAATGGCCCTTCAGGTACTCTGATAGCTTTGATATTTACAGGCACTCTTGTGTTAACCGTAAGCATCTCATCAAATTGCGTGAAACGGTCGGCATGTGCTGTCATTGACTGTACAAGGTCATCATATGTCGCAGTTTCAGATACCATCCACTTTCGAGTTACTGTATTGGCATCAGCAGCCAAGTTAGGTGCTATAGCTATCTTCCAACGTAACAGCTGCCTAGCCAGTTTGGATAGTGTGCGAGCTTTATCACGAGGCGTAGCGCTATCTGTCACATTCACAGCATGTAGAGCCTCTACAACATTAGCTGTGTGCATTGGCGCGCGCACTTTAGCTAGGCAATTGTCTACCCGGATAATTTGGCAGCCTGCCACACAGTGTACATAGATAAGCGTAGAGACGTTATGTTATATTGTAGTACTGTGGCAGTAGAAAGACGAAATAAAGAGATTGTGCAGTTTATTGTTCGTAACGTTTTTATTCAACATTTTATTCATCAATTTATTATTATTTTTGCGCACAAATTGTTTTTATATTTCCAATGTCGGTTCACTAGGCGCTGAAAATATGAAACTGATTTTATATTATTTTAAAAAGGGTCGTTTTATCTAGTGCTTGTTACATATTCAGAGGGGCGCAGAAATGACCAAGTCAGGGGCGCAGAAATGACCAAGGGGCGCAAGGGGCGCCATAAAAATAGGGGGGGCCCGATAAGCCATTTATTAGGGGTGTAACTTTAATAGGGGCGGGGGGGTGGCTAGCCACCCAGCCACCCCCCCCTGGATCCGCCACTGACTTGTATGATTCATATTGATTATATCTTTGGACTTTATTAAAAAGTATTATCATTCGTAACCAATACGTGCTAGAAAATATTTCTGACAATGTTATTTATATCAATAAAACTACGCTTCTGGTTTTCATATTTGAAATAAATATATTGTTACCTAAAAATAATTAATTTAAAAAATGATTTATAACATGTTATCTCAATTAAACTGTATATACATACTCAACTCATTACTATATAAATCAAAGTAGTATGCGGCAATTTATAATAAAAATACTATGAGTGCTACATAAACAGATAATGTAAGCAACATAATTAAAAATATATCTAACGGATAATTCATAAAAAGTACAGTATTCAAAATAGTTCACAAATTATGAGATTGATTAAGAATATTTAAATATATAAAATCGTTATCAGTTTCTTACTTTAAACAGAGTTATTAATTGCTCTAGACAAAATAGCGCCTTTCTTCTAAAATGATATAGCAAATGTCAGTAGTAAATTAATTCATTATGAAGTACAAAAAAGACAATATAAAATATATTAAAAATTTCCATATATTATAAGGAATTTATCATAAATTAACTACATTAGGTTATACTGATAATTTCCCAAACAATTCACATTAAGGTAGAAAATGAAACAAGAATATTTATCATTTGTAGACGAAAACTTGGAAATTAGTGTTTAATTGCTCGTGATTTATAAGTGGTCGGTAGGATACTCAAATTACAAAAAACGATATCGTGAAATAACGGATAAGTAAAATGATGAAGATATTTTAACAGTACAGACAAATCAGATAATAGGAAGATGACAAGAAAGATAAGAACGCTGGACGGTCTTGCCTAATATAAATATCGCGTCTGTTAACAGGTCGTTTGTATGTATATTGTAATATACAGCACAACTCTCTGTGAATAAGGATCATCGAATGTGGAGTAGATAGCGGAGAAGGAGAGAGATGATAGAAGATGGGTGAGGGTATATCTGATGGAGCGAGAAAGTGTTTTTAAAATAAGTTTTTAAAAGGAGGAATAAAATAGTGAAAATAAGCGAAATCTACAGGAGTCATAAATACA
The DNA here is from genome assembly GCA_034780555.1 of Coelogynopora nodosa. NCBI lineage: Eukaryota > Metazoa > Platyhelminthes > Proseriata > Coelogynoporidae > Coelogynopora > Coelogynopora nodosa. Next base: position 12,420 of record JAUZND010075379.1, read on the forward strand.
CAACAAAGGACGGAATGAATGATTTACTTGGATTAAACATTAAATTTATGGTCATAAATACAAAAACTTATAATTATAAGAGCACAATATATACTAAAACAAATGTTACACAATGCAGCATCACAGAGGCTACAAAAAAATGTATGCAGCTTGACGGCTTTCTGATTGTGTGCAGACGAATGAGGCATCAGTTTGCTTGCATGGGACAGCTGTCAGGTAACTATCTCTAAGTGGGAGCAGAGAAGGGCAGGATAGGTGGAGAATTACAGCTTCCCGCTAGCGAGGGGGAACCGTTGAGGACTCTGAGCATTGTGGTGGCTGGGGTAGTGGCCGGCGTCAGTTGAGGCGCGCATTGATTGGTGATTGGAAGGCTGGTGCCGATGGTGGGATCTATTTGGCCAAGGGGAGGGAGGTAGAGGGGTACAATTTCAAAGTAATTACTTCAATAATAAGACTGTAAAGGGAGGGAAGAGGGCGAAACTGGAGTTTAGCGTGCTAAATTTTAAAAAATTTGCAAAATTATTGAAGTCAATAAAAAATAATTTCTTGGGTAAAAATGCATCAAACATTATATTGTTCATTGTTTGTTACCAATATCTTCTCAAAGACCTCACCACAACTCAACACATTATACTTTTCGCACGCCATGTACCAGCCATGAAATCAATTTTAAATTTACGAAAGTTTACCGAAACTGTTATTATTTGAACAATTTTTTGAATGCAGGATCCTAAAATCATGATTATTGTTTGATATATTTTTATCTTTTCCTGAGCGAATTTTGCATTATTTTTACTTACATAAATTATTTTTTTGTGGACTTCTTTAGTTTTTGCGAATTAATTTAATTAATCTAGGAGGCCAGACTCTGATCTTACCAAAATATGTTAATAAAACAAAACAGAAGTGGAACCAAGCATAAACGAATACATACCCAAACAATGAGCTATGACTGCCATATGCAGGGTGTCCGCGCTATTATCACAATCGAATTCGCCGTTTTTCCAGGCTCTCAGTAAGCCAGGTTTGCTTAATTCCCTTCAGTCATAATGGCTGTGAATAGCGTAAAAGAAGTCAATAATAGTATAGCACACGATTATGCAGCAAAAAAAGCGATGTTAGTCGAAAATGACAAAGTCACATTTATTATACAATAAAAGACTAGCAAGTGCCAACAGATAATTAAAAAAATACACAACACAGACTAATCAAAACGAATTCCTAGTTTTTATTTTGTAGATAGCTAAATTCCATGTTTTTCCTTGAATTCGCCAAATTCCCGTTTTTTCCGTAGCTTAAGCATTTTCCAGGTTTTTCCCGGCGCGGACACCTTGCAAATGTTGATACATTGTTCACCATATAATAGAGTTTAACTTAAAGACATTTCTATAAGTTGTTTCAAACAACATTGTTTTCAGTGTTACATACCTGGTTCTACCGAGAGGAGGTTGTGAATCTTGAGTGAACTCCTCCTGTAGCGTGTGCATTCTGTCCTTCAGACTTCGATAGCTCTCCTCTGAGTCACGTGAATCAGCCTCCATAAAGCTTTGATGGGCCAACATTCTGTCCTGCAGTTCTCTCTGTGGTGACAGGGACGGAGGGGAGCGGCAGTTAGTTGAGATCACCAGAGACTTACCCGAATATGAAAATACTCAACAATTAATTACGGATTGGATTTGTGAAATTATATAAGAAAATGATACTATTAAAATGTTCAACAATTCTCCAGAAAAAGTAATCCAGTGAGGCATCTTTAGTTGAAATAAACACACTGTCCAACCCTGTACTGTACAATTGTGGCGGATAAATGAAAACACTCTGGGTAGAAGTGAAAGAAGTGAAAGACACACCTTGAATTTGTCAGTATCCTGATCCAGGAGATGTTTTGTATAAGCAGCTGATGATGATGGCAGACCAGAGTCCAGACCTGAATTGTCAAAATTGTTAGATTCTTCGAGGACATGGATCTAGAGTGGAGAGAGAAGTGTGAGAGAGATACAGAGAGACAGAGACAGAGAGAGAGAGAGAGAGATAAATACAGACATAGAGAGAGAGAGAGAGGAAGACAGAGAGAGAGATTAAAAAAATCGCATTGATACTCGCACTGGTCACAATAAGTTAATCCCCTTAATAAACAAATTCCCTAATAAGAAATATAGAGAAAACTACTTTCACATTGTCGATCTAGATTTCGTATTCTTCATCAGGGCAAAAAATAAAAACAACACAACAATAACAAATACAACAACTGACAGATTAAAACAATGAATAGTAAATATAATAACTATATTCATATAAGAAATATCAAAATTTGATATTTCTTATAATAATAGTTATTTCTTATACATATTTACATTTAATGTAATTATGTACACATCGATTTTTAAAATAATAAGCCTATTAAATCAGTAAATGGTGTTCAACAAATTCCTAACCATAATGATTTTTAGATTCCGATTCTTGCGAATGAGAGACAGAAGACAGAGAGAGAGAGACATAGCTAGACAGAGGAAAGATATGGAGAGCCACAGAGACAGAAATAGAGAGACAGAGAGAGAGAGAGAAACAGAGGAGAGAGAGAGAAAAACAAAGAGACAGAGAAGAGAGACATAAAGACGTAGAGAGAGTGAGAAAAACAGAGAGACAGCGGAGAGAGAGAGAGAAACAGAGAGACAGAGGAAAGATATATACAATAGAGACATATAGAGACATATAGAGAAACACAAAGAGAGAGAGAGAAACAGACAGAGGGAGGGACAAATAGAGAAAGGAACAAAGACAGACAGAGACAGTGTGAGAGAGAAGGACAACTATACAGAAACAGAAAGAGAGACATATACAGAGAGAGCCAAAGAGATAGGTACAAAGAGACATGGAGGGAATGAGACACAGAGATATAGAAATAGAGCCACAGAGAGAGAGAGAGAGAGAGACATAGTCACAGAGAAAAAGAGACAGAAAGATGATAGAGACAATGAGACATAAACAGAATAAGAAACATAGACACAGTAAGAGAGACAGAAGAGTGACAGAGACAGAGAGAGAGACTAAGAGACAGAAAGACAAATATACATAGAGAGAAGGACAGACACATAGAGAAATACAGACACAAAGATAGACACAAAGAAACAGAATAACAGAGACACACAGAGAGACAGAATGACAGAGAGGTAGAGAGAAAAAATGACAGAGAAAAAGAGATAGAGAGAGACAGAGAAAAAGAGATAAAGAGAGACAGAGAAATAGATAGAATGACAGATACAAAAATACATAAAAACAGAGAGGGAGACATTATGACAGATATAAAGAGACAGAGAGACAGATAGACACAGAGACAGACAAACAGACAGAGAGAGACAACGAGACACAGAGAGAGACAAAGAGACATATAGACACAGAGAAAGACAAAGAGACAGGTAGACACAGATAGAGACAAAGAGACAGATAGACACAGAGAGAGACAAACAGACAGATAGACACAGAGAGAGACAAACAGACAGATAGACACAGAGAGAGACAAAGAGAAAGATAGACACAGAGAGAGACAAAGAGACACAGAGACAGATAGACACATAGAGAAACAAACAGACAGATAGACAGAGGGAGAGACAAAGAGACACAGAGAGAGACAAAGAGACAGATAGACACAAAGAGACAGAGCGAGACAGAAAGGTGGAACCCTACCTTGGCCAAGTTATCCTTGAGCATGTCGAGGTGTGTCTGTAGTGTCCGCCTTTGTCCCTGCATGTGTTCCACATCCTCCGCGGTGGCACGTCGCTCAGTCTCCAGAGCCCCCACACTGCGGCGCATATCCTCCCCAAGGTCGGCGCGCGCTGATTGGACAGCCACCTCGAGTCGATGCTCTCTCTCGGCGAGCTCTTCCTGACTCAACACCTGCGCTCAGCAAGCAATCATTGAGTAGATAGCATCAGAGATATGGATAAAATGGTTCACTTAGAATTGAGATGAAATTTCTTTGGTTTGGTTGTCAGTAGAAAAGTAATTATATAATCAGTACTGCCTGTTTCAAAAATTGATGATATAAATAAAGAACATTAAAGAAAATAATAATATTAATGATCAGTTGTAAGTTATGTTGAATCACTTATAGTTAACACAGAATTAATCTTTTTTTAACCCTTCGTACGTGGAGGGGGGGGGGGGGGGGGGGTGTGCCCATTTTTTCCCC
>JAUZND010075390.1:0-16607 GCA_034780555.1 Coelogynopora nodosa
CTGAAGATTCAGTGGGGGAAACTGAAGATTCCTTGGGGGCTGCTGAAGATTAAGTGGGGCTGTTGAAGATTCATTGGGGCTGCTGGAAATTCATAGTAGGCAACAGAAGATTCATTTAGGGGCATCTGAAGACTCATTGACGGCTACTGAAGATTCAGTGGGGCATTTTGGGGGAACAGGAGATTAGTTAGAGGCTGCTGAAATTCACTGACCGTAGCTAATGCTTCACTGGGCAAATGGAGAATATGTAGAAGTAATCAGAGATTCACTGTTTCTATACTAAAAGACTTATAGCTCGACATGGATTTTAAAATAAGAAAAGAGCAAAATACTGCTTAATTAAACAGGGCAATAGTAGGATCAGAAGGGCCATGGCTCCCTGCCCCCCTAGATCCAGGCCTGCTTCGCTCTCCTACGCTTATTGTCTCCCTAAAATCCATAAACCCAATCAGTCACTACTTTCTATTATTTGTTATTGTAATTCGTCATCCTATATAATTTATCTTAACGCTTAGCTTCCCTTCTCTCTCCACTGATCTTTCTCTAAGTTCACACTTTCCTTCTAATTATATGTTTATTTTCTCAGCTGTTATTTCGTTTATCATTAATATCTCGGTTGATCCTACTTTGGATTTTTTAAATCGAAATCTCATTTTGATATTGATATATTTTGGTTTCTATTGATATCATATCTTTATCTTGATATCTACTTTCCTGTGTGTTTCCCTTTTCTCGTTCGTTTCTCGTTTAGTTTCCAAAAATAGTTTCTTTTATTTTGATGGCGTTTTTTATCAATACATTTTGGCTTTTGGCAAGCCACTTTTATCTGTTCTTGCTATTTTCTTGTTAATGTAATCTTTCACGGTATGCAACCTCTCTTCTGGGCCCGGTATGTCGATGACGTCCTTGTCGCGGTAGATCCGTCCTTTAATTCAGTTTCACACCTAGGTTTTTTCAACGCTCTTTATCTCTCCTTAAAAATTACCAATAAATGGGAAGGAAACATTTTAAACCCTTTTCTAGATATCCTTCATTCATAGTTTTGATTCAGCTTAACCCACCCATTAATAATTATCACCATTTTCTCCTATAGCATTAAAATTAGTGTAGCTCAAAATATTTTCCTCTGAGCTGCTCTCGGCATTTTCATCACTGAGTATTATGAAAGATTGTATTAAATCCTCTCTTTTATTTTCAAGTGTAACAGATATAGTGTTTTATTTAATAATGTCTTCAACTCTTATCAATCTATTGATTTCCATTTTGCGCAGTTAATTCATGAATGGAATAATAATAATAATAATAGCATTCGCCGTATTATCGAAACCGCCTTTATTAAAGAACTTTCTGATTATGTTTTAAAATTACAATAGATGCCGGCAAATAGGAACATTGCGAGTTGTTCACTCTATTCAATTATATCATTCGATTCCTATTCATCCTTTCAGTCACTTCATTAATTATCTATTCCTATAATCTATTTTATAGTTTTTATTATGTAACTTTTGTGCTGTCTCTATAATATATTCCGAATTTTCATTAATGTTTTCTTTTTTTCTGTCATGACTATGGTCTATAAAACCGAAATTTATAAATTTTTAATCGTTTTCTTCATTCTTTTCTTGTAGCTATTTTTGTATCATTTTAAAGATTGATAATAATCTTTTCATTTCATCAATATTTTCTTTCTTTGCATGCTATTTATTATATTTAATAATACAGCAGGAAACAGTACACGAAATAAACAAATAAACACTTTTTTGAAAATACAATTTTTAAATAGATTTTGATACAACACTTGTTCAATAGCATAAAACGTTTAGTTTTATCCAACACACCATCTGACATTGCTACAGTAGTTACTTATAATTATATATACGAAATTTATATATACGAAATGTAATAAATAGCATGCAAAGAAAGAAAATATTGATGAAATGAAAAGATTTTTATCAATCTTTAAAATGATACAAAAATAGCCACAATAAAAGAATGAATAAAACCATTAAAAATTTATAAATTTCGGTTATATATATGTAAAATCCGGTTTGGTGATTATTTCCCTGATCGATGGGGATAAAAAAGAATAATATAGAATTGTAAAGAAGTTAGACTCTGGTTTTTCTGACTCCATATTTAATCGATCATTTAACCGACCATTAATCGACCATTTTACTTTACTAGTTTTCGCAAGACAATATGGTAATGAAAAAATCTCGAAATATGCAATTTGTCTTTATTTCATTATAACTTTGTTATGTCTAAATACTAGTTTTTAGTTTTAGTCACATATAAATCTCAATTCAACGCTGCTATGCGGTATAAAAAATTAATTATGTCATATTTTTAAATAATGAAATTACACGAAGAATAACCTGGATTTTAAATTATATTTCAATTGGGAGTGTAACCATTTACCTAATCATTAATACGTATTATTACGTAACAACTGGTACGTAGTAATTTAGTAATCTATTCAATTTGTAACGTAATATATTTTTTTGTATTTGCGATTTGTCAATAATATTCTGTGACCATGACTGTGTATTATATTTTTATAAGCTAAATCGTCAAAATATGGTCGGTTACCAAAATGGTGGATCTTTAAAACATCCATCGTTATGTTATTATATGATCACATTCTATTCAATTCCTCAACACCACTACAAAACAAACAAAAAATATAAATAAAAAAGGATTAAAAATTAGCAAAGCGACTGTCAAATAATTTTTTTTTTACAATAATATCAAAATGGTTTAAAGGGAAAAACAACTAACAATCAGCATATCGTTCTGATCCCTCCATAGAAACTGCATGGATCAAACTGCATATTAATTTGGAAATTGCTAAAACTCAAGTTTAGTATTATGTGTCATATTTCTTGACCTCAGCGCTGCCTTCGACATAGTCGACCATGGGATTCTCTTGGACGGACTCTCAAATCGGTTCAACTGAAGAGGTTCTGTGTTAGCTTGATTCATATGTGTCCGATCAAACTCAATGTGTCCAAATTATGTGTCAAAGATCCAAGTTCATCCTTCTATCTTGCGGTGTACTACAGGGATCTGTTCTTGGAACTACAATATTCTATATTCCCTTTACACAGCACCTACATCCGAATTAATAACTGCGCACAATTTGCAGCACAACATCTATGCTGATGATACTTCCATCTACATTTCATTGAAATGTACTGAGTCTGAAGATAATCGCCTTAAATTGAATCCCTATAAAACCGAAATTTTCTTATCCGTATCTAAAATTTGCCTTGATTGAGTATCATTACCCTAAACTAAGTTCAACTTGAAACATTAAACTTCGCAACTAAAATTTGACAGACACATATATAATCTCTGTCGGTCGGCTTTCACATTCATTTGAGCAGATTATCGCATCCGACAATACTTACATTGACCAAGATACCGCCAAAATTATTATCAATTCATTCGTAATCTCCACAATCGACTACTGAAACAGACGGCCGCGGTGGCGCAGAGGTAGCTTGCATGCCTCTAGTACCGAAGTTCCCTGGTTCGAATCCCGACCACATGATTAAATTCAGCGGCTGCCCAGAGAGGCTCGGGGACAGTGCCCGCTGTGGTGCGCCTCATCATTCCGTTAGGAAGAATTTCTGTCTGTACAGCGGCGTCTCTTGCTGTGGCTGCTTGCCCTCTGCGGTGGATGCTGGTGTCTACCTCTGCTTAACTGCTTCTCAAGTAGTAAGTCAAGTTAATCACACAGGTCTGCTGTAGAGGGCATTTCGGTAGGCATGGCGGGAGACTCGTACTCTTCACATGGGGAGACGTGATGGCGAGAATGCCGGTTTAAAAAAAAAAAAAAAAACGCATACATCGATAAGTTCCAACAGCCATAATATAGGTCGTTTTCAGTTTCGATTATGATGATTTAATTTTATTATGAAATTGTATTCAATCAGATATAAAATGTTATTAATTTAGACAGAAATGTACATAGCTTGCGTAAAAATAAAAGTAATGGACTGCTTTTTTTCTTGATTTTAGGGCTTTAAAAGATATAGAGTGTTGCATTACTGTTTGTTTGCATATCTTAAGGTATGGTATTTATTTATCTATAATATTTACTCACACATACTTAATAAATCTGGTTTTGTCAAATATTCAAAAACTAGTGTAAAGCTACTTGTGATTAAAAAAGTTAATTATACAATATTAATCAACGAGAATGCAATGATTGGTGGTTAAAGCACGCATTTTGACTCACTTATGTAAGTAACATTCATTAATAATCGTGATGTATTGACTAATTTTATATGAAAACTGTTATAAATTCCGTTAGCTTTTACTGATTATTATATTTACATGAATGCGCCGCATTGGTCAAGTAAACTGTTATGTGGATTAACTCTGCAATACTGTCCGTCACATTAATGGTCTGAAATTGATGTATTCACTGTTGCTTAAAGTATAGCTAGGTTTATTTATAATAAGATAATGGAATAAATCTACAATATAGGCCCTACATAGAAACATTAAAGGTTTCTTTTCTAATAAATATTATAATATAATATAATATAATATATAATATATATAATAATATAATATAATTATTATAAATATTTTTATGTCTACAATTTTTTAAATTTTGATTAAATAAATATTATTGTATTATTAATAATAATATATTATGATTACATTGTGATAACATTTTAATTTTTAAGTTTAGATATTTATTTTTAAATATTTATGTATATATTGTTAATTAAACCATATTTCATTTTTTTAAATATAATTTTTTAATTAAAAAATTATTAAAATCATACAATTGAATTATTTTAAATAATAATTTTTTTCTTTCTTTTTACATTTGTGTATATCAATACACAATTACATAAATATGTATTTTAAATTAAATCTTAAATATTATATTGCACAATTAATTTCTATTTTTTTTAATTGTTTCAATTGTTTTCGTATATTTTAATTATTTAATTTAGTTTATTTTCTGTTCCAGATTCTTTAAAATATGGTTTTCTACTTGTTACATTTGAAGCTTTTTAAAAGCAGGTTCACACTTCTTTATTGAACTATTTAATTTCAACAAATGTGTATTGCGTTGAGAAATAATTGTTTGTGTTAAAATGCAAATAACAAAAGTCTAGAATGAATTAAATTTGTTTATTATAACAACGCTCAAGAGCGTTGAAGTTGCATTTATTATTTAAATTTGAATCTTACATAATCTGAAAGGCAAACAAAACCATCTTGAAATACACTCACTTTAAACAACAGTTTGAAAATTATTCTTAAATAAGATATGTTTTAATAATAACAAATACCATAACCTAACTTTTTAATGATTATTAGAAAATCAAAGTCACAATTTAAGCAATATATTAAGTTAAGAGCGAACCTTATTATATAGTGCTGCTAAATTCAATCATAATTCAATAGCTGTTGGAGTCTGTCCGCTAAAGAGTACTAACAAGAAACAATAAGTGTTGTTTAGATACAATATATACGACACTTATAGATAATGAATTGTTCCTTTGGTTCATTCGTCCGTATAAATGGCTTTATTGGTTCATTTGTCCGTATTAATGTCTCCTTTGGTTCATTCCTCCGTATGAATTTCTCCTTTGGTTCATTCCTCCATATAGATGGCTCCTTTGGTTCATTCGTCTGTATGAATGCGTCCTTATCAGGTGGCTCCGTGACCAGGAGGCAAAACATATCGTCAGCTGTACCGTCCAACAGTACCTTCTGCTACTAGAGTATTTCAAGTAATAGGCTACAGTTCTTCAGAAATATAATGCTATTTGTGCGTGCGTGATAAAAAATGGATACTATTTTTGCTATATAAATAGTAAGGATATTGTCCGCAGGAAATTATCAGAAAAAATATGTTGACATTAACTAGAATTTTTAAAGTGATAATTTGGAATAATTTGCTTGGCTTGATAGAATAAACATATTAATTTTTTTAATGCAATAAATTTTATTAAATATAATTAAACTAAAGCAAAATAAATTTTACGTAACTATAAGATATTAAAATTAACAAACAGAAGTATTTTAAATAATTTTTTATGCCAATAGAATAATTTATTTCTGGAGTCTAAAATGTAAAAATACTGGTTATATTAGTATAGGTTGTTCTGTCAGAAAACTACAGATAGCCTTAATATTATTCGCACGGATAAATATTAATGCAGTAAAGCCTGTCAGAAATTGTAAATTCATCCTGTAAAACACATATGTTCTGCGGTTTATAATATGTTATACAAGTAATCTGTAATCCTGTCTCATGTCATTTTTTGTACAAGAAAAGTTTACATTTAGTCTTAGATATTTTCCACGAAACCCTTTACTTTATATTCTTCAAGTTAATCTGTAATTATAAAACAATGTATCTATTGTCCCTTTAGCTAAATATTTATACTCAACGTAAATATAAATATTACATATAATTTACATGAAAACAATGTTGATAAAAACAAATAAACCAGCGAATGTTTATTTTATCGGAAGAAGATCGGCCGTCAAACTATAAAACTCTGACACTGTTTCACATTAGGATCTGACATGGGGTAATACGCAAAAAGCGCAAGCGCAGCCCATAGCCTTATACAAGTCTAAAGCAGTTCAAACTGTTAGCTTCACTGTAGATAGATATAGCAAAAGCCATGTGAGAGAGGCGAGGACTAGCTGATTGCCTGACTGACTGACTGACTGACTGACTGGAAAGAGAGAAAGGGTGGCAGAGAATGTCGACGGGATGAGAGTCGACCAAAGGGTTGATATGGGGTCACTAAAAGGAAGAGGGATCATGGGGTGGGATCGGGCAGGAGAGAGATTGCCAGCAGCCACCACGAACGGCGAGGAAGAGAGTGAGCGAAAGAGAGAGAAGGAACTGCATGATGGAGGAGTGGTAGGGGTGGAGGTGGGGGTGGGGGTGGGTAAAGGGAGTTCTCTTGGCTTGCCAAACCAAAAAGCCTTATAAGCGTAGAGATGACGGCAGAGCGGGTTGCAAATCCCAGCGAAGCCGGGAGAATTGTGTTGGTTGGAAATTTTCCCAACTGAGTTATGATAGCGACCTTTTGTGTCTAGTGGTTAAATTAACTGTTGAAAAAGTTATACACTTTCTATTTTGTTTTGTCTCATTCTTTTCAACTCATCATTTTGTTGGTGTTGAGGGAAAACAATACAGTGCAGGTATGTTAAATTTTGTATTCTTAAAACCTATATATACGTAAACATACTTGCCTTTTATAAAGGTATAGGTACATTTAGCCACGTATAAGGCATTTCAAAATATAGGAAGCAAGTAAGTGAGGCATCTCCCGTTAGAGGGATGCTTTTGTCTCTTGAAACTGGTAGGGGAAGCCATTGAGGCAGTCAGAAATTCAAATGAGAAAGTTTTAACTACTTTGTCAGAGAGTTACATCATATAATGTTATATACAAAACTTCCATCAACATAAAAAGGTGTAGGTAATAAAAGAACACTTAAAAACACGAAAAAATCAACTTTTTATATTAGTTAAACATTTTTAATCATGTTATCATCAAGTTTATCATTTACATATTTAATATTTCTTATAAATTCATCTATTTTGTTCGTGTGTTTCCTGAGACTTTATAAAAAAGAAGAATACTCTAAATCCTTTTTAACATAATTTGCAAATGATTTTACTCATAACATAAGTTATACAACATTATTTGCATCAAATTGATTCGATCAATGTGGCAGATACAACCAATTTTATTGTCAATGGTCTTAATCTTTTATTGTGCTTTTTATACTCTGAAATTAGATGTCGAGCCAGTTTACATAAAATACATTAAATTTTAAAGACTAAATATATTGTATAAAATTATAATATGCTTATATTTATAAATTTTTGAATTTATTAATTGATTAGTGCATTTTATTAAATTATAAAATTCGTATGTATTTTTTGTTGTTGTAATATTTCAATGGAAATTGTAAAATACTGTACTCAAGTCAATCAATTTAAAATTTACAATGTATAACGTTTTTTAAATGATAAATGATAACAGATCATATTAAATTAAATTAGTGTATAAAATCATGTAATTAAATAAAAATTTAATTAGTTTAGTTGTAATTAGCATGAACAGAAGTTATGATAATAATATTAGTAGCTATTCCATTTAAGGTTTAATAGATTTGTAAGATTAAATAACATCGTAAGATTAAACTATTAATTTGTATTTCTTCCGTTTTTATTTGATTCTGAGATGCCGTTACTAAGTGTGCTTTTTAATTATTTTGCAATTTTTATTTATTTTACTATTGACATTTTTCAAATAAATCTAATTGCAACGTGTACGTTTTGGATGTTAAATTACGTACGTATATGCCAATTATATATGAATCACATAGCGTGTACATATGTACCTAGTACATAGATACCTAGGGGAATATTTCCTCAGGTTTATATAAAAGCGTAAAAAGTCAGTTTTTATATAAACCTGAGGAAATATTCCCCTAGGTATCTATGACAACCATGCGTGGTGTGGAGTATCTACTGAAATCAAAGAATAGAAATTTATATAATTCATTCATTCTAATAAAGCATTTAACGCTTTTAAATTTATGTAGGAATGCATATTATAGTCTCCTTTGTTTGACTTCATGCTCTATATGAGAATCCATTTATTAAATGTTTCAGATATTCTTTTGTCGTTTATTCAGATTTATTTAAATGAAAGAGAATAACGAAATAACGACTCTAAAAAATGACGGAGTATTTTGCGTTTTGTAATAATTAACATCTAATCCTGTAAAAATTAATTATATTGCTGTGTAACAATTCTCTGCAAACTACAACTATTCAATAAATGAAGAATATATTAATATAGTACTATATAATAAATTGGTATCTGAAAGGAACATTTGTTCTTCTTAATAAAAAATAAGAATGTTAAACAAAAAACATAAATTTCTCATGAACTCAGTTACGTGTATGTTTTGGATAATAAATTACAAATATGTATATTATATTAATCACATAGCGTTTACATCTACAAATTAGATTTTACGTTTGCGTCATAATAATAAGCGTAACAAATTAAGTTTTTATATTAACATGAGAAAATATTCCCCTAGGTATCTATGACAACCACATATATAGCTCACAATTTTGATAAATATAAATATATAAATATACTGATTTCTTGAAACTGTTATAACGAAATTGACTGAAACATATAAAAGTGATACTTATTTTGTCCAGACAAAACTTTTACAATTAAAATTAAGCTGTTCGGATCGTGTTGCAAATCATAAAAGCTGCTACCTGTACATTTTGTCAACATTTCAATGCATTTGTTTATTCTATAACGTTGAAAGTGACGTCAATAGCCACATGGTATATCTCTTATCAGATTCGTTATACTATATGTATGCATCATTCCGAGTGGGAGTGGGCTGATGTAGAAAATTCAGCTGGAAAAATCCCATAAATTCAGTTTGCGAGTAGCGATCCCGCACTACTTCTTTAATTATAACCTTGAAAGTAGATCGTCGGTGTGATGGCGTACTTCGGTATGGTACTATATAATGTGGTTTAGTACTTTTAGTCTGCAGTATATAACGGTAAAGGCTGTTTTCCATATTTACAATATATACATATATATATATACCGTGAAACAGGGGTGATCTAGTCACTTACGTTTCACTTAATTCGAAATGATATGTTGTCTCTGATCCAGATTTTGCCATTTATAGCCAGGTAAATTGCGGTTTGCGCGACACGACACAGTGTCATTTATTAGGAGAGGCAATCGAAAATGTTCTTGTTATACTATATAGTCATTCAGATTCAGAGATTTGTTAAAAAAATTACTCCGATTGAAAATAACTAAACAAATAAGAAGTTATCAAAAATTATAATTGACCCTTAAATAACACAACGATTGTTGAATGTGTGCATTTAAATTTTTTTTTAACTCACACTGAATTTGTAACTTATTTTTCAGGTCACATCCTCAATCGTAATGAAGTGGCGCTCTATTTTCGGTAAAAAGCGTACCAAAGATGAAGAAATGGAAGACTACTACTCCCAGATTACTTCTCCGAAGCCGCTATCGAGAAGTGATTCGGCTCCGTGTTTCCCAGCATCGCTGGCCCAATTGTCACTTACTTCCCCACTGCCCAACAGCTATTTGCCTCCATCTTTCGCCATGACCACCTCTATGACGGAGAACATGTGGTCCTCTTCATCCCAGCAACAAACACCCGTTGCCGTCCCTCGGCCACCAACTCTATTGCCACCGAAGTGTGAAGCTTCCCCTTCCTATGAATTGCCTTCTCCGGGAAGTCCCGTTTCGGTGGCCTTCTGTCCCAAGTGTCACACTATCGTTCAGCCAATCTCAAAACGGCGGTCTAAAATCAGAACTAATCCTTGGTTGCAGTGTTCCACAACAGGACTGCCTAAATCAAACTCGGTTTTAGCTACGACTCCTGGAACAACGATTGCCGACAGTGGTATTTCTGACAATCACTTCATGTCTGACGCCAGTCCAGCCACATCCGAAGCGAGATCTATACCAATTACGGCTGCTGACGATCGGTTTTGTCAATATGCTAAAGTTATTCGATCACATTCCAACTTGACTTCCTCTTCGTCTGTTATTCATTATCCTAAAACAATAGAATCATCTAATGTTGAAAACATCAAGTTAGATGACGTAAATAAAAAGCGTCGTAAGAAAAAGAAGCATAGAAGGAAAAAGTCTGTTGATTCTCTTGAACAATCAGAAAATAAACCAGTAGATTCCAAACCTATAGTACCGCCAAGATATGTTCAATCAGCCGCAAATCAATTTGATAAACCAAACGATTTGAGCAATTCAAGACACCATCTAAGCAATCGACCTCTGCCGAGAGTACACGAGGATGAAATTCTAATGTCGTCTTCAGTGATCTACCAACCTGTACCAGCAATGGTGACACAAGTTCCGAGCAACTCGGCCTCCCTAACTGATGTGAGGTGCTCAACAGTCACACGTCAACATCTTCGACAACGAATTGAAGCTCTGAAGGCGGACAAACGCCATCTGGAACAACAGTTCAGCCAGGCACAGATGCAATTTCGCAAGTCGCAGGCAGGGGTTAGTGGATTTAACCGGGAGAATGGCAAGGAGGAAAGAGATAAGCAGGCTTTGCTGAACACCCTTGCGTCGGCGCATCGCCGAATGGACCATCAGATTGCCAGTCTGATGGCCACATGGAGGTCTCTTTTTGATTATTCTGATCGCACTGCCGAGCAGCAATACTCGTATTATGATTACTCTAATTCACACATTGCATCACTTCCACGGCACTGGTGACGGTGAGTCGAAGTCAGCTATACGCACCACCCGTGAACGAGCCTACTGCGCTTCGTTCTTTTCCACTTTAAACTTGCGCAGTATTGAAATTCTGATTTTGTGTTCTTTTCTGCAGCAGTGGTGGAACTATATTCTACATGTTTTTAATG
This sequence comes from Coelogynopora nodosa, assembly GCA_034780555.1. NCBI lineage: Eukaryota > Metazoa > Platyhelminthes > Proseriata > Coelogynoporidae > Coelogynopora > Coelogynopora nodosa. Next base: position 11,489 of record JAUZND010075390.1, read on the forward strand.
TACATTAACAATTATAAGATATCTATTTTCATGTAAGATAATTTTTTACCGTCATTATATATGAAAAAGTTGTGATTCATTCTTTGTAACAATATTAATTAAAATTGCATAATCAAATCTGTAATTTACACATTGAATTTTCAGTATTTACTTATAAAGCAGAAACATATTATATGTGTATTCGTATTAATTATTGAATATGTATATATATACATATATATATAATGTATATATATAGAACGTTATGACTTTTTGTTTCTTTCTATTATTTACAGATAAATGCATCTATAAGCATATAATTATGTAATAAGGAGCCGCAGAAATGTGTCATCTATATCATGTATTCTGTTTCCATTCATTGTCATTTTATCAAATATAGGATAGAAAAATTACATTTTTAACAATTGAAACATATGACATTATGCATGTAATATTTATGTGCTGTTTATTCATTGTGATATACAATATATTAGAGAAAAACTATTTCAATATATATAATTATTATTCAGACTGTCTTTTTCGAGTTCCATAATCTCAAATAAAATAAAATACGTACTAAGTAGTAATTTAAAAATTGTAATAGTAATATTTTTAAATAACAGTGGAATGCCTTTTAATATGATTAAATAATTTTAATTATTCAAAATAAATCAACATGAATAATACATTTAAGTTGACATTTAACAAATAATTTCACAAATGATAATTTAAATTTTTGCTCTAAAATATATTGAATGTGCTCAGATAAGTTATACTTTAAATATTCATTAAATTCGCTTCAAAATGAATACAGTGTTGTGTTTGCTGACATACTTCATGCATTGATAAAAATAGCTGCTGCGGTGTCCTGCTTCAAGAGTAATAATATTATTTAATACTATTTAAGGACGCTATAACCATTGATATTCCAATCAATAAAATAACATGCAATATATTTACATAATGTATATGTCTTCATTGTATTTTAATTAATATGTTTATATTAAATTTTAACTTTTCAAAACAACCTGGTTTATACTTTATGATATATTTATATTATTATTCTAAAATTATTCAAATAATATTTTACTCGCATTCGTTAAATTATACAATTGAGTTTCTGGTATATAAAATGTCGTGCTTTTTTAAAACGAATTTCTGATGATATTTACATTTGTCCGGATTATATAAAATCCGTATTGGCAAAACATATACTGATACCAATAATTTATAAGTACATATTATGTAAAAAATTATCAATTACTCTATTTTTAAATTATAGTACTTAGGAGTACACTATATTATTTTTGCTATCACCAATAGATAAAAATGTAAAAGAAAGTTGTGTCGAGATATAACTCCAACCAAAACATAATCTGGATTTTTAACAAATATTATAAAAAATAACTTCAAATTAAAACTATACTATCTGAATAAAAATTCTAATTATAAACATATCTTATTCTGGTATACATAACCAAATAATATGAAACTTTGAAATTGATAAGGACTAAAGAAGTATCCGAATTATAACAATCCAGACAACAATTACATTACATGTCAAATAACTTTCAAATTAATTGTGACATAAGACCCGCCCAAACTAAATTCGACTCAGAAAATACTGTACACCCTTACTCTTAATTACATTTTTGTAAATACCAACTTTTTGTTTCAATACGGCGTTTTTCAATTTGTTTCGATAGACATAATATGTGCAGTTATATTTAATAATTCAACCCGTCCATTAATTTATAATATTAAATCGTGGCCGATTATTGTCATTATATTGGTTAAGTAATGCAAAAATGACGCATCAGTCCTAAAATATTCAAAGATATTCAACAAGGCATCCAGAGTCGTTAATCGTAAATCGTTTATAGGTCGAGGCGAAGGCTATTCTTTACTTTTATGCATTTTGATACAGGTTAGAAATAGAACAATTTTAAACTTATCATTCAGTTAAAATATTTTCTCAGACTACTTAATTTAATTTAATCTACGTAGTTTATTAACATACGATGTGGAAATGAATTGATTATATTATCCATGAATGAGTTCTCATTAATATTGTCAGGTGTTCATTAGAAAACGTTAGATTTCATTTTTAGCGTCGTATATTGTGTGAACAACCACAATATAAAAAATGCGTGTCAACTTTCTCCATCGCGTTGTGATTTGTATACATATTTTTACATGTATGGTGCAATCAATAGATATAAAGCAACATTTTTGACTTCCAATTCAAAAGTTGTGTGAAGTGATTTTTTTTAAATACGGTATTTTTCACTGTGGAAGTTTGGGGTTCTTAGGTGTTATCATTTATTTATTTATTGAGCAGGCTGAGCAATATGTTATTATTAGTTTTTAATGCACAACATCATATTATACGTTAACCTTTCTTTACCTTAAAGGGTCTACAAAATTTGTACTATTATGCACTAACTACATATATATTAAAATAGGATATTTTCATCAATACATCGTGATAAAACCATAGTGTAATAAAAATATTATTTTCAGTTTGTTAATATTATGTATGATAATAATGTACATAAATTAGTACTAAACTAAATTTCTGAAATTATTGAGACAATAATGGTCTATACCCTGTTCCGTCTTAATAAATAATTCTCTATTGTAACCCTGACCGATGAATTTAAATCAATAGTTCATTTTCATTGAATTATTTACAAAAAATAAATTCGAAAGATGCGATGCTGATGAAACTTTATATATAGTATCATTCAGCTATAACTTAGTTATTTAAACATGTACAATCTTTATTTATTACATTATTTTTATGTCTATTGCTTATATAAAATGAAATACATTTATAATCGCCATTGACATAGTATAGTAAATATAATCATTACCGCGACATAATTTAAATACATATAATTAATACTTAATATACTTATTAATAATAATATTAAACAAGTATCAAAAGTTTTAAGTTTCGCGTATTCAACCTAGTCAAATTAAAATTAAGGAATATTTAATTAACACCGTAATTAAATATTTATATATTAATGGAACTAATATGGAAATAATATAACATAAAATAAAAATAAATAATATAGTATTAATAGAAATATTGGAATTAATATCAATAAATATAGAATTTAAATAGAAACTAATTAGCGTTGAGTTTCATATATTATTTATATTTTGTTTAGACATATGTCAGGTCATATAAAATGACACTAGGTGTACCAGCAATAAAGCACAACAATCTAATTTTAGTTTTAGAAATGAAATTTTAATGAATAACTATATTTTATGCAGGAAACTATTATTACTTTATAAAATTGTTTTAGAAACGTAATTTATTATTTCAAACTAAATTCACTCATTTCTTTTTGAACTGAAAAACTCTACAAATTTGAAGCGATTTGCTATTTTCATACTTTAAGGAATAAATGAAATCTTAATGTCTTTCCACATAGACTCACTTTTAAAAGTTCTGAAATGCTTACATTTTTCATAGTTTTATATAGATTTTATAAATATAATTTAAATAATTTGTTTTAAGATAAATGAAGTATTCAGTTTAATATGGAAGTTAACATTTAATCAAAACATTACAAAATCAATAAAACGTAACTATTTCAAATATAAATATAATATAATATATTAAATAAAATATAATAATATAATACAAATATAAATAGTACTATTTCAAAAACTTTTATACTACAAAAAAATACAATATAATATACAATATATTTTACATTTTAATAAAGTTAGTCAGTAACAATAATGTACCAGTCAGTATTGGGTTTTTTATTAACACTAGAGTGGTAAACTATGTGTATAAATAAGATTTAATATGAATGTGGGCTTGTTGGAGTTTCATTAAAAATAAGTAAAATAAGAATGTTAACGACGTATAACTCCAAATTATATTTAATAAATTTTCTACATTCCGCCATAGTCTTATTACAAAAGTGGTTTGAAGATACTAATAAATTGGTACTAATAAAAGGTAATAAATAATAAATAAATAAAAAAATAATAATAAAAGGTAATAAAAGGTAAATAAAAGGTACTAATAAATTGAATTTTGAATATTGTTAAAATATTTAAATTTAAAAATTCAGTTTGATAAATAGATGGAATGTCTCATTACTCATAAATCATATAGAATTCCTCTGAATATGATTATATAAAACATTAATCTATCCGTGTCAAGAGCTTTTCCAACAATTTTCCCCTTAAAAGGTAAATATGGTAATGTAATTTTGCTATGGTAAGTTAGATTATGTGCAGTCATTGCAGATGATTTTATGTCCCCCATAATAATAGCTCGATAATTGTTCTTTACTTCTTGTATGGAATTCACGTTTTGTTTCTCCGATATATATTTGTCCACTTATCTATTTATATATGAATTTACTTGCAAATTATGTGGACAAATATATATCGAAGAAACAAAACGTGAATTACATACAAGAAATAAAGAACATTATCGAGCTATTATTATGGGTGACATAAAATCATCTGCAATGGCTGCACATTATGTAACTTAACATAGCAAAATAACAACACCATATTTACCTTTTAAGGGGAAAATTATTGGGAAAGCTCTTGACACGGATAGATTAATTAGAGAAGCGAGTTGGATTAGAAAATAGACACCAGCTATTAATCGTGATCATGAATGGTTACGTTATCAAATAATTACATCAAATAACATTTTTAATATATTAAAGACTTCTTATAGTATACATTAACATAATCTTGCAATTATACATAAGTTATAACAATTTAAAATTAAGTTTATTATTATTTACTAACCAATTTATATTTAAAATCTATAAAGTTTTATATAATCATATTCAGAGGAATTGTTTATCATTTATAAGTAATGATACATTCTATCTATTTATCAAAATGAATTTTTAAATTTCGATTTATGAGTATCTTCAAACCACTTTTGCAATAAGAATACGACGGAATGTAGAAAATTCATTAAATATTATTTGGAGTTATACATCGTTTACATTCTTATTTTACTTATTTACTGTGTGTATAGACAAAATGCAAATATAGAAATTAAAAATAACATATTTAATAAATTAGTTTTACAATGTATAAGTAGTATAGGAAGAGTGGATTCTGACTCACTTATAAATAG
>JAUZND010075401.1:0-16604 GCA_034780555.1 Coelogynopora nodosa
CTTAAAGTTGAGGTTAATAGGTTTACGGTCTTCAAGTTCTCTGAGCCTAAAGACTCTCTGACCCTCTGACTCTTCAAGGCCATGACCCTAAACATAGGACCGCTTCTCTAAGAAAGCTAAATAGAGGTTTGATTGTGTCCTTTTGGTGTCTAACTTCCAGTGACAATGTATTGAAAGATCCAGCATATTATGCATTATCACTGAAGTGAACGGTGGATTTCAAATGTCACACATTCATATCTATATTTGGCTTCCTTGAGGTGCGTTCCATAAATTAACCTCTTCTTAAATAAAATAGTTTGATTTTGCCGATAATGCATATTTTAATACTTATTTATAATTTTTTATTATTAATATTTAAAATTGAATTTAACTTTTATTAGACCGCAGGTCCACTAATTTTACTGAGGAACAAGTTATAACTTATTTTGAATTGGCAAATTCACTTTTGCATATATTTAATTTATATAATTATTGAATTTCAATCGCGTTAACATCTCATGAGAAATATTTTTTAAATCTTCTTTCAATAAGTTTAACAATTAACAAAATCACCATTATTTCTAATTGAAATGAAGCAAATGTTACAAAATTATAACATTTTACTAATGAATGATTGGATATTAAATATGTTAATAAAACATTAAGTACAAGTATTTACATTAATTCGATTGCCATCTCCCGAACCGTCGTATATATTGATCTTTCAAAATGAGTTTCAATTTCAATATGTTTTAACTTTTCCAAATATTTAGTATAAGACTTGCCCATCGATCCTATAGTGATTCGATATCCAATTTTTGAAGAAACAACATAATATGACAGTTCGCAATAATACCTTCGAATTGTTATGAATATTTTTTTAGACAGCAGACATTGCAATATTTAAATTACACGATTCATTTGCTTCACTGACATTTCTATCAGTAAAATGGTTTGTTATTGTTTGCATCACCATGACATTTTGTGAACATCATGGACACTTCCTCATTATATAGGACGGCATGCGCCGATATTACTAGTGAATGTCCACTGCCATGTAACCAGGAAGGTACCACGTGAACCCATTCTTCGCACTTTGAAATATAAAGGTCATCAGTCTCAAACATTGGTAGCTTATGTAGTAGTTACATACATACTAGGCTTTCACCATTATTTCGTAATGTAGAGAGTATATTATTATTTCAGTTTACTCTATCTCACCAAATTCCAAATGGACAGAGAGAGAGAGAGAAGGGTGAAGGATAGTAGCTGCAGTAGTCGATCGAAATCGACCATACTTGCTTTGTGACTATGTATGTCTGTCTCTCTATCGATCGCAATCTAGACTGATGTGACGTAGAAGGATAGAACTGCAGACATGTAGAGAGTTACAGTTAATAATATTATGTCTGTCTATCTTTCTAAATATAACGTCTAGGCATTGATCCATTTTTCATTCGTCGTTCATGGTTACCGAAAAGAATACTTAATAGTTCTGAATATTACCACTTGTAATTGCTTTAAATATAATATTTATTTGCAAGTTGAATATAGGTATAATAAGTAGAAGAGTATTTTACATTTAGCATATTTGATATTCTCCTAAACCTTATTGAAAAATATAAATATTTAATGTTGTTTATATGCAAAACACGAACTTGAGTTACATTCAATTTACTAGATCTATTTATGTATGTTTGAGTCGTTATTTTGATTTTTATGTAAAACTAATAGTTTAAATATACATGAGAAATCTTGCATAATATGAGTATACTGATAAGAAAGTGAATCAATTTTTGCTTACATAGAAAGCTTCTAAAACTGTTTCCATTTCGACACTATACCATGTATGTGATTGATTTGTGATTCACGATATATAACTTATTTTTTACTTTACATAGTTTTCCTGTATATTATCCTTACTTTTATTTTAATAAATTCGATATTTCGAGGGGATAATGCTATAAACCGTGGCGTACACTTACAAAATATATTAAGGTTGATTTAGTATACGTCAAGCTTGCACGAACGTGTTTTTTATTACAAACATTTCATTGATGATCTGTACCAGCATAATTGGAAGCAACTATTATTACGCATTCTTTTATTAAAATTTCACCCAAGAAGATTTCTTTGAAATCAATAATTCACCTAAATAATAGCTGATATATCGATTAATGAGTAATTTCTTCAGAAACACAATTCTCTGGAAAATCTCACTCAGCATGAGCTGACATTTAACATAGAGAATTTAGCTCTTAATATGAATCAGTCATATCTACCGTTTATTTCTCTTGTTACTTGTTTAGTGTAGAATTTCGTTGTGACCAAATTTAATTACTAAATTCGATATATATGTTATGTATATGGTAATAATTTAAGAAAAAGAGGAAAATGTTACGGAAAACTGTTTGGTCAGGGAAATATTGATTGTTTGTTTTTTAATCATTTATCACTGATAAAGTGATTGTTATTATTTGTGATATTGAAAACTTTGAAAGCGTAAAAATTAAGTTGTAATGGAAAAAACATGGTGACGTCCTTAAAATGCCCGAGAAAAGTAAGCGAATCTTTGATTAGTTATTTAAATAAAGATCCAGTTAAACCATTCTAAAAAGTAAACGTAATACAGTTTTTCTGTAAAAAATTAAAAAAATCTTTTGACAACTTTTTGATTTTTATCTATTTTGTTGCTTTCCAACAATGCGATGCAGGCTTGCCATGACGTGACCCAACATGTGGAACTGGTAAACGAAGAAGACAAACAGTCCAGAATTATGCATTTCGTAACCAACGAGTTGGGTCACGGTGAGAAGGCGCTCATTTTCGTGGGTCGGAAGGCTGAATGTAGCCTCCTCGCCTCGACAATCCAGTGTATGGAGGGAGCGCCCAATGCCACTTGTATCCATGGTGACCTAGACCAGTCGTCACGTGAAGAGGCGCTTGAGATGATGCGTTGTGGAGGAGTGAACATTCTCGTGGCTACCGACCTGGCCTCGCGCGGTCTTGATATCAAGGACATCGCCTACGTGCTTAACTATGATTTCCCGAGGAACATTGAGGAGTATGTGCACCGGGTGGGCCGCACTGGCCGGGCTGGGTAAGTCGCGAAACATATTGATGTTCTGCAGTGCAGTACCTGTTATTAATGCTAGATGGGGAATTCCCTAGCTCTTGAGAGTCATATTATTTTTTTAGGTTTTCCATAAAATGCGGAAAAGTAGTTGAAATTTACAAATATTTTGTACTGTTATTAAGGTAGAAATAAAACCTGTAATACTATTAATTTGCGACAAAATTTAGATGTAATATTTCAATAACATTGATTCCGCATTATTCTTTACGGCAGTGTTTAGCTAGACAGTTTACATAATATGGTCACTTCACATTTTGGTTTAGATAAGTTATGCGTTGGAAGCAGCTCTATCGCTGAATCGACGTGTAAACGTGGTTTAAATCAAACATAATACAGCTTTAATAATATGCTTTAAACCATTTTCAGTAACAAAATTGGTTTTAAAAGTACTTTATGTCACCGTTATTATTACTGCCCGTATTCATGTTTGCAATACAATTCTGATTATTTTGATAATAAAAACCATTTACATCTGATACGATAGTACAACATCTTATATTAATCAACATGCTATATAATTATACAAATGCAGCGCTTTTAATATTCAAATAAAATTTATAAGGAGAATCTTGCGGCACTTATTATTTTTAATATAATTATATTTGCATTTAAATAATTATGGAATTCTTACATTCTGTTAATTAAAATACTTTTTTAATAATTAATCTTTTAGTACTTTTAATAAAATTGCCAGTATATGGTTAGAAATGGCGCCTTAGTTAAAGTATAGAGCGAGATATTCATGCCATACAGTAAAGATCCTATATAATTATAGATTTAAAGTAATTATATTACATGATTCAAATAATGTTTGCTTCGAGCGAAATCTAAACTAAACAAAATTTAAACCGACTGTGAAGAGGTCTATTCGTATAATAGTATGCCACTGATGATCTCCATTTTTTTAGAGATATACAAAATACTGGAGTGAATTGAATATGTTTTGAAAACAACATGAGCATAACCATTCTATAGTCTTTTATTTTTTTAGAAGATATTTTTAAATTGTCGTTTGTCTAAAACTTTATAGAGACATCACGAGTGCGAGAAGAAAGTGGAGACACTGGCATAAGGCATACATTCAGTGAAACTACACTGTCTGTGGCAAATATGAAATTCAACCAGATTTTTAACTAGACTTTGAAATTGATGTCAGCGTATTTTACGTATCTGACAATACTATTTTACAACTTTAATAATAAACCTTTGATACGCCGGTTAGTCGGTTAAGTCAAACTGCAAAAATTGTTATAGCACTAATATAGCTTAGTTAGATGTTTTAAGCGGCCAAGAATAAAAAAAATTGTCTACCATTTAATACACATTATCAATTTCTTTGATGACTACACTGAGTACTTCTTATTTGCTTTTATGATACCCTACTTAGCTGACATTATTTTGTAGGTAGCATTGTGATAAATAAATTGCGTCACTACATTGTTATTGTTGTAAGCATATCCTTTGCAATCTTTTATTATATTTTGGCTAGAGATACGTCTGACCTATAATGAACTTACTAGAAAATGAAAGCAGATATCGCTATAGTTGAAGTGATTAGTATGAAGCACTACACTCATGACCTAGAAAACGACTAAACTACCTTAGTATTAAAGTCAAAAGAAACAATTTGTCACCCATTCAAAAAAATTCTCCTATGTTTAATTCTTGTGAATATTGTATATATTTAAATATATATTTATTTTATTATTATTATTATTTTATTTTTTTAAATTTATAAAATACTATTATGTGTTGATCAAATTTTAATAGTAATATAGTGGTTATTTGAAAATAAATTTTTATGGCGACTGTAAAGGAAGAGTAGCGCGCACCTCCAACGTGGTGCTAAACTTCTGAAAATTGTTCTATGCGAACCATTTATGATTTTTTGAAAGTTTACAAAATATGATTACCCGTGTATATTACTTATATATTTTATTGTCAATTAGACTATTTCGTCTATCCCATACATTTATAAATATTTCTTAATATAGATTGTCTATCTGAATCACAATACTCCTATTATATTTATATATTGTACACGTAGACTTGATATCAGCCTATAACACTAACAGGATTCATAGTGGGCTGGAAACTTAAGGAAATCATGGAATTTTCGATACGATCAAGGAAAATTTTTCATTAGTCTCATTTTTTAAATTAAGGCTTGAAACCTGGACATTGACATTTTAAGGAACAAATCAATTAAAATGTAAAAATATGTGTACAAGTTTTATTGCAACGTTGTTCATTAAGTATGTATTTAGAGTTTGATAACTTGGTTTAGTCAAAGAAAATAGTCCGGGAAATTGAGTTAATGTAATCGTTATGAACCTATATATTAATACATTTTTTTTTAATTTCTCTAATTTTTAACATTTAAAAAAACTTTTTCAAATATTTTTTAGTTGTGAGGCCTGTTATTTCTAATTCGTTACACTGGTTTTTATTAAAAAATCTATACATATATTTGTGTTTTTAATATTTTTTTTTGTTATTATGTGTTTTTGCATTGTTCAAACAATTTGTATCATTTCGATTTTAAAATTGAGCAATTAGTTCACGATATTTTTATTTATGACCGTAGCAAATTTAATACTAGTTTCTATCACATTCGCCCCACTCTCCCAGACGCACAGGGATCTCGATAACCCTTATGACCCGGAATGACTGGCGGCATGCCGACGATCTGATTAACATCATGGAGGAGGCTAACCAGCTCATCCCGCCAGAGTTGCGCGCTATGGCCGAACGTTACAGGTAGATTGAATACCTTCTCTATCTACATTTTTGCATCTAAAATAATTAATGTTCGTGTAAATAAATATTCTTTTATAATTTGTCTTCGGTTAGAAGCATGTTTAATTTTCATTTTCTTCATAACGTTACACCAAATGCATATAGTTGTCTTGAGATAATATTATTACCATTATAAATTATTTATTGGTATATACCGTTTTTGTATGATTCACAGAGTTTTGAGAAAAACCACGCGTGGTATTTTTAAATCATATTTTGCAAAATAATCGATCCCTATCTATTCCGTAGAGACACATTGTCTGACCTTAATTGATTTCCGATTGAATCTTTTTCCCGATGAAATTTTTTAGTCTTTAAAATAATTTTGCATGCTTTCATTGCCTCTGTTTGTTGAGATCTCATCAATCAGATATGGTTGACAATTTACGTGAAAAGTGTTCGAAAATGTGTTGGTCACTTATCTTGTCTAAATTGTAATGGAACATGATAATCCTTGCGGCCACTGAAAAGCACAAAAGTAGAACAACTCGAAATTTGGTAACATTGATTTTGTTCTCATTTCTTTAAAATATTTCGAATTTACCTCCCTATAGTCGGCGACATGAGGAGGGCAACGGTGGCGGTCGTAATGGTCGTGGTGGAGGCAGTGGCAGGGGTCGTCAAATGGCACTTAGGAACGGCAACGGGCCTACCATGAACGGTGGGGGACGTAGACCAATGACCGCCGCGGGTGGGGTCAACACGAACGGGTTCATGCGGGCGCCACCCATCCAAGTGGGGGGGATGATGGGCGGCGACTTTGGCGGCGTTTTTGATGCTCGAGTGTTCATGAGTGGTGGCAATGCCTATGAGACTACCTGGTAGTCGATGGGGCGTGCGAACTGAACTGACTTATCTCTCCCTTCCCCTCTCGATTTATTTCTTGCTCTCTTCTTTCTTATTGTCGCTAATTAATAATTTGTTTGTTTGTTGATTCATTTTGTTCTATCCTTCTTTCTCACATTAATACCAGCACTTTATATTATTATATTTTAGTAGAGCTTTACAAAGCTAGTGACTGATTATGAACTGATCACTTGTGTTTCTCTCTCTCTCTTTCAATCCTTTTCTTATTTCTCTTCCCTTCGTTATTCAGTGTTCATCTCCTTTCGATTGGTCCTGTAAAGTTTGTGTGGTGTTCTAGTGTTGGTCGGTAAACTTTTGCCGTGACCTTCCGATTTTTATCCTTTTATTTGTAAGGCTAAATTTTTGCGAGCATATATTTTTACTTGTTAATTTATTGGTCAGAGATATAATATATTTTTGTTTGAATAGGGGCTACTATGGCGAGTTCGATATTGCATTTTGTATTTGTAATTGATCAGCTCTCTACCGATGTGTACCGGTCTTGTTACCCTCCTGATAGCGAATCCAATGGGCCTCTCTCCTACCATTTCCTGGAAGTCATACCCTTGTTTTGCTCTGCTCATACACAGTTATACGCGCGTTCGCTACCTAGCTTTTTTGTAAAATCGTGTCTCTCTCTTTTTATCTTGCAATCTACAAGCATAAACACACACTTACTTCTGGCAGGCTCGATTCGATTTTTTTAATTTACTGAAATACTTATACTACATACGTATGCTAATTATAATTCGGTTTGCATGATTTTGTCTTTTTGCTCGTACGTACACTGTACTATGGTAGATTAAGTTCTTACTGTTTTGTCTTTATTCAATGTTTCACCCCCCAACCCCTCCATCTCTTGGATGTATTTAGTTTTATTTATTTTGCGCTCTGTTTTTGGGTTTTTTCTTCTGTTACATAATATATCTATGTTAGCTTGCTTACCTTTTGTACAAAAGGGACTTTGAAATTGTCAATCTATAGGCGCGCGGTGTGTTTATTTATTACGGTAAAACTATTTTTATCTCTTCTAACTATGTTGCCCCTCGTCACATTTTTTTCAATCGCCATTATTTATTGATGTGCATAATAATATTCCTAATCAAGGAAAATTATGCAATATACATAATTTATTTATTGGCTTAAAATGATTGATTGTGTTGCATTCGATGGGCAACCTATGCGGAAGATGATTGTGTATCCATTTTTTTATTTATTTTTTGGTAACCCTGTAATGATCTCGTATATTTTTTGTAGTGTATTAAGTCGAGTTCAACAGAACACACTTCTACCCGATCTCCTGTCCCATGGCGCAAATATCGATTATCTCTGAACGACTCTACTACTCTATCGCTAATCTTTCGGTTGTTGGTCTATAATACTATTTTACCGGTGTGCTAGAGAGCTCAATCAAGAAACGAGATTACCACGTCTATTTCAGTTTTACAGTGTAGCTATCTAACCAGCCGACAATTTATTTGCTCTCTCTATTGTTTTTATCTGTCAAGTGTGGACCATTATCAAACCACATTTACTGTTAGTAGTACTTCTATTTATTCAATGTTAATATCGCCTGTGTAGTCTTCATAAAAATTAGAGCATTACAATGTTGGTGCTATATATTAATGATTAAAACGAGTGTCAGCATTTTATTCCTTAAAATATTTGTACACTTTATCTCACATTTAATATTTTGATTAAGTCGATGACTTTTATTTTTCATTGCCTGACCCTGTTATCATCAATGTAATACAATTGTAATTTGGTTTTGAGTCAGGCTTGTCTTCTTTTCAGCCTTTGATCGACTCTTTTTTATCTATAAAATATCCTGTCGATTTCATATTCTGTACAGTACTGCCATAAGCAGCAGCTGGGAATTTATTTTTTATCAATTGTAAAACTTGTTCAATAGCATATTATTGAAAACTAGTCCTCCTTGCAAGTAATTGTTTTACACCCAAACCTTCCTTGCCTAGTTTATAATATTTTACATATATAGAAATGATGGTTACAATTCGTTCCTTATTGTGCCACCAGATTTTTTAACGAATCGGTTAGCATATATTTTAAACCCAGCAAAGTCCCCGTGTCACATGTTTTTGGCACCTTTTATACTGTCTAGCATTTGGATGTCTCTTTCAATTTTTCTTGTCCCATAAATATAATCAGGCATGGTTATCATTCTTCTACAGATTTGAGTTTTATTTAATATATAATACTGATGATGATACCTGTGTGATAAACCTATATACACTAGAAACCCAATCAAGGATGCCCTGCGCATCACATTTTAATCTGAACAGGCTTATATTTTGTAAAGATAACTTGTTACGTACCTATAAAATGTGTCTGTTTCATTTTTTGCATTAAGCGGATTTTCACCGCACTTGGTTTTTCGGGTTTACTGTTAAACCCATTAAAAATGGCTGTCAGTACTTGTATCACTGTATAGTTTATTTCTGTTTCCCTGTACCTGTCCCAATAATTACTGGCAGGTGTCAAGGGTAGCAACATCGAGCCCATTATTAATAAATTGTGCTCAGTGAATGACAGTTTTTATCGATATATTGATTGAATTGAGGCGTCATATTTATGCTACCACTGCCTTTTTGTAATCAGTAAAGTGTGGAGAGATTACGTTGTTCAAATTGCGCGGACACTCCGGATCTGTTCTGTCTCTACTTACTATTTTTTCTTCAGTTTGATGTATGACGCATAGTGCATGGTGTACAAATTATGTCCGCGCGATGCATTTATGTATCATAGCATTGTTTTTTTCCATAAGGTATATAAACTAACGACTGCGCTTTTTCTATAGTTTGCTTATTTATTTGTCCCAAAGGCAAACGGTATCGACTTATTTTTAGTAAACTCTGAGAGATCTTTGTTACCTTATTAATGGTGTCATCTTGTAGTTGTTATATAATTACAGTTCAAATCAGTTCTAAATTGTTTGTTTTGCCTGTGTTTGTATTGCGGAAATTTAAAGGTATTTTGTACCTATAATTATTTCAATAAATCTTAATATAATATAAATCATATATAGCATAATATTTTATTAGAAAATTATTTTAACAAACCCCTCGTCCTTAACATTTTCGCATAATATGACTATAAATGCATTTTATGTGTTTTTGAAGAAATCCATTATGGTTTGTGCATTTGCGAATTAATAAATGTCATTTTCATAAAGTGAGCCAATATATATTTTTTAAAAATTCTAGTAAAACTATAATTTCGTTGAAATCTAGTGAAGATAAATATGATATTTGTTCTAGATATAAAAATATGGGATTTATAATTTTTTAAATGTTACTAGACTAAATCGATCAGTACCATAATTAAAAAGTGGTTAGGATTTTATTGAAAATAGTATAGGTGTATTTTAGCTATGGGCTTATGTAGCCAAAATAGGACTATATGTTAATCCTGAAAACACCGATCAATGTTTACTAAATATAATTAAAAACGGATACCTAATTTATTAAAATATCGTACTAATTGAAATAATTACTTATTTGAAAATTACATTTAAGAGCTATTAAAATTATCCTAATATCAAGTACACTTTCAAAATAGATATTTTTCAATAAATCTCAGATCTCCCTGCAGTATATTATAAATCATAAGTTTACTAATACATTACTATATAATACACTAATCTCTGTAGTGTTGTATCTTAATTATCACAGATGCATGAGGAATAATGCAAATTGCATGTGCATTTTAGCTTGTACAAGGGACCTGCAAAGTTTCTGATATATTGTATTCCTGAAGATGTAGCGATCACATAGATTTAAATCTGACGAATAGGGGCTTAGTGAACTTGAGTGACGAGGCTAGTTTCAAGATTTCATCAAGTGACCGCATTAGAGTGATCGCGCATCCAATACACGTGTTCTCTAGGGATGCAAACTGGATGTAACGATCCGCATTCATTAATGCTAACACAATCTTCTAAGATCTCGATGTAAATAAGTATGGAATCTGCGAAATTGCCTGCACGATAATATAAAAAATGTTGGCAGCTATTGTTTGCCTAGCAATAGTTGGTCGATCTCCATCGGGGCCCAACGCGTCAAAAAGTACCTATATCGTAGAACATTTTATTGAGCTGGGCGTGCCGGGCTACAATACAACCACTTTTCGTCACAAAACGAATAATCGTTCTCGCATAACACGCTTGGAGAGAATATTGTCCAGTATGTATCGGCAGCACCTGCTAATCATTTAGCGAATAAGGCACCTACCTCGCAATTTTATTCACTAGGCAGAAAACCTTTTATTATGTGGACCAACAAGCAATCAAAAGAAATCGATCAGACAGATATGGAATAGAAATTCCCGGATTGTTGAAAGACAACAGCGTACTCGGCATTGAATCAGTTTGTTTTGCTGTCACAACTATTTCATGTTTTTGTCTAAGCTGCATCAATAATAATTTTTAAGATTGAACAAACAAGGAGCATGTGGCACAATGGGGAGTAAAACATGTACGAAGAGAAAAGTAAGTAATAATTAGGGTAGATATAATAAATAAATATATATGAATATTGGTTGGTTTTCCATTTCAGAGTCAAAATATGCCTGCCTGTCAAAAAATCCCTCGAGAACTCATAGCTGATCATCGAGGACCCATTCCTGATGAACGAAATCCTGACGAACCAATTCCTGACGAACCGATTCCTGGAGAGCCAATTCCTAACGAGCCTGCCTATTCTTGAAGATAAACCTGACGAGCCTATTCTTGGTGAATCAACTCCTCAAAATACGACCAAGAATTATGTCACAGAAGCTGCTGATGCACCAATTGACGTAAGTATGATCTTGTTGACCAGTTCATTATGTCATGTTATAATTTTCTCTGTTCAAATTGGGTTATATTTATACTTGTTATGATTAATAAAACAGTAAATAATGTTAATCTTAATCTTTATAGCCTAAGAGACAAATCTATAATTAGAGAGTTTTTATTGCAAATTAGAATGCGTGACAGATAAATCATCAATATTTTTCTTATTCAATGAACTGAAATGCTAGAACGAAAGTTTATACTTTGGTTAAAGTTGTCTCATAGATGATGCAGTATTAATGATTTGTCATGTTATTTTTCTAATTTCAGATCCGAAGTCGACGTGCAGCTGCTCGAAAAGCAACAAAAAATATTTTAAAAACATCCATTTCGTGTTATTTGTGTTATGTCTCATATGTGACGCTATTGTGAAGTAGTATTGGTTATAAATTGGAAAATTTAACATTAAATATTAACATGATAAAGTTTGTACTTATTTTATAGGTATAATTGTGCTAATTGAATTATTTTTTGGTAGAATAGTATATATAATTTATATTAATATTAATAAAAATTAAGTTGAAGGATTATTTGATAGTAATCTGTTTTTGATTGTGGGGAAAACATTTAACATTTTCATATATAATTTAAAAATAAATTGAAGTTTTAAATGATGGAAACCATATGCAATTGTGAATATTAAAATAAAACAAAAATTCTTCAAAATTATTAAGGCTAGTGCATAATTATATGATAACGATTAATCAACTCTACACCCTTCAAATGAGGGTTACTTTGCTCATAAAACGGTTACTTTTTTTATTGAATTGGTGTTTAACATATCGGGAAACATACATTTTTTTGATAGCCTAACCACATATTATATTTGACAATATTAGATATTATAAGAGATGCAATATCGAAATTTAAATATCCATAATATCAGCATTTCTTCGTCTTTCTGTCCGACTGATTTGCAGCATTCTACGGTAGATCAAATATGATTACTAATATTTTACTACCTATATAGCAAAGGTAGGCAACCTCCAAAGAATATAGGGTGAGATCGCTTTATATTTATATTTATTTGTATACATGAATTTATAGAGCTCACTCTATATTCTTTGGCAAACTCCATATTTACGAAAAGTCTTAAAGCTTGAAACAAAAATAACATCTACAAATTGTGGCCATTTTAGTGTTAAAACTAAAATTGTTTCGGGGGATGATTGAAAGTCTCAGAAGCTGGACTTTTCCAACCCATGCATAGCCCATGCTACATCTAAAATTTATTTTCTAGTTATCTAATTGTGATAGAAATTGTTTAAATAAATAATATAAGATTTTAATATGTTTCATACTAGGTTTGACAATTCTCTCGGCAGTATACTGTATACATAATTAGTCAGTCATTTCTATATAAATTGTGTATAATTTGTAAATTGATGATGTACTTTTTAAAGCAAAAAAAATTAGCTTTCTGAATATAGCTATAATTAATATTATTAATTATAAGCAGAAACATTTTAATTTGCAAATTACATTAAAAATAATTAGATTACTATATAAACTACATTTGTTTTTTCTTTTCAAATCTTATTATTAATAATATTAAATATGAAATACACATTTGTCACCTATTTCAACTACACATTTAATAATTGGGTATAATTTGATTACGATAGCTTAGTAAATTCCATACTTTTATAGCATTTTAAGCATATTACAAATGCCAAGATATATTAACTTTTTAGGTCCTATGCAGTATATTTTTTTGTAAAATAAATGAACTTCCAAAATACTTAATGGGTAAAAGTTCTAAAAATATAAATATAATTTATATATTTTTAATATAAATTTTTTAATTTAACAGTTAGCGTACTGGAGGAAATTGTTATGATTGTCTATTATAAAAACGAATTATAGTTGGTTATTACCATCAGACAAATATATGTAGCCTATATCTATATATACTTAATTTTTTTGTGCTCCTATAATATTTATATATACAATGTCAATATACTATTTTGCCTTACAGTATTAACGCTTTTTAATTAATAGAGTAGGCTATTTCAATGTCTAGCACATAAAACAAAGTACATTTTACACACGACTGTACAATTTATATTATATATTTAAAATTTATTAATTATATAGTAATATGCGAAGATAAAAGAGCTTCTAAAAATGCTCTACACTTCACTTCGCTTATATCCTATAACACTGACTATTCTTATTAAAGTCCATATGCTGCAGTAAACATTTTAGAAAACTATAAAATTGATGTAATATCATAAAACGGAATTCTATGAACTATCTTTACTCAAATTTCTTGATACATGTGAGTTGATGCAATATATACGAAAAAATATTGTTCAAATTTACGTACACAATTAGAACAATTATATATTTGAAATCTGTTTTTTAAATATTCTAATCATTATAAACCGGATAATAAAATGTAATTAGAATGAAATGGAATTATATAAAATAAGATGTCAGTTAATCTTTGAAAAAAGAGTGGCGCCATTGGGCGGCGGCCTACATCATGCTTAAATGATATATAGTTGGTTATTAACATCAGACAAATATATCAGACAATTCAGCAGTATATTTGACATATATGTTATGCGACAAAATAATTAAGAAAGTTTCCAATTAAGTAGGTATAGTTCGCATGAACCAGGGGAGTTAAAGGTAGGACGTCCATACCCCACACTATTTTCAGAAACGTGATATGTGGTGGTTGTAAGATATTTTTTATAGGCAAAACAAATTTTGCTTGTGAAGGATTTTAGATATTTCAGAAAACATTTTAGTGATTTAAATTTTTAATATTATAGATTTTAGAGAAGTAAGATGTTATATTAAATCAAAAAAATATAATAACTTATTCTTCCAAATCAATGTTATAGTTAGATAAATTGTGTAAAATTAATTACCCTACTACGCGGCAGTTAATTGAGCTGTCCACTCAAAATAATTACAACTATATGGTGCAAAGATTTTTATTGGGTTTGTATCAATTATTCATGATTGGTCTCAAAAAGTTTGAAAAAATAACAGCGCCTAGCTAGCTCTTGTAGAATTTATATTTTTAACTGGTACAGCTTAAGTGATTAAATTCAATATCACTGCAAATACGTTTAACAAGCTTGCAAATCTGCAACCAATTGTTACTTAAACGACTCTTCGCATGAGTTCGTTATATGTAATTATATAGAATTGCATGTAGAAAATAAGCTATGGTACCTTTCACCTACAATATTAACTTATAGCTTTCATGGTAGGATTGATAAATACCAATGAACGGTAAAAAGCAATAAAACACGTTGGTGTTATTTATTAATGTATGATAATTTATTTAAAACATGAAACCAAAAAGTTTTCTGTAGCTTCATTAACGATTACTTATATATCCGTGAATAGTGTATATATTGAAAATTTTTACTGATAGTTTTAAATTGAGTTTAATAAGTTTATTCGCTGCAGTTACTTTTTAAATATTTGCGAATGACATTGTCATTGCAATTGATATTGATTGCAATCAATTACTATTGATATTGTCATTGTTATTTCAAGTCAATGAAATATTATTAAATTTTTATGTAAACAAATATATTACCCGCGAAAATTGTTAATGTCTATGTATTATTATTTGTATATTAATTTTACACATATCGTTTACGTTATTTTTGCAGTGTCTGTGATATTTAGTTATATTACTAATGTTACAATAATAATACATATTATGAATAAATAGCATTAATTATATAAAGCAATTCATTAAAGAAAAACTTACATTTTATAAAAATATATATGTAATAATATAGTCATAAGCTGTTTATCCAGTTATATTCAAACGAAGATGTTATATGTCCGCCTAGTTGGAAAAATAAATTTTAGGCTATGTGTCCGTCTAGTCGGAAAAATGTTTCTTGGTTATATATATACATAATAGCTAATATAAACATTAAAATACTGTTATATATATATTATTATTGTAAGTTATACTATAATAAAATACAAATGATACAAATAAAACTAAATAAAAAAAAAATAAAACACAAAAAAAATTAAAAAAATACAAATAATACAAATAAAATATAAGAATAAAATACTATTTTTTTATGAGCTAAATATTTTAGGCAGACATTTAGGAGCCTAGTCAGAAAAAATGGTTTGCCTAAAATATTTAGCTCATAAAAACAACATAGTATTTTATTCATTAGGTATAACTTACAATAATAATATATATGACAGTATTTTCATATTTATATTAGCTATTATGTAATATAACCTAGGTAGACACATAGCCTAAAATTTATTTTTCCAACTAGGCAGATATATAAAATCTTCAATATTCAAATTATAAATGATACAAGCATGCACTGACTTGAAATAAACATAACTTATATAAAAATATACAAAAGGGGCCTTGTCCCTGGTTTGGAAATAGTTGGAAGTGGGAGTATGGCCAATGTAGTTTTTATACAAATACTGCTAATTTAATGTTTATACATAATTAAAATAATAAACAAACATGGCAGACTATTTTATTGTATTCAATTATATTGGAAAAATGGAAAAATATTATTGGTATTTTAATTGTTTTTAATATAAATTGGTGTATTCCTCAGGATTAGAGTAGAATAATATATATATTCTAGGATGTTGGGTATATTGTTAGAAGTAGTGAAATTGCAGTATTCTCAGTATGCATATTTTATGCGGTATTTTCAGTATGCGTATTATAACGTAATTATAAACAGTTATTGCAGTACAGACATTAGTCAAACTTAGTTATTTACAGAATAGAATTATATTGAGTAATTTCGTAAATATTAATATATCATAATTGGTTGTTTAGATTTGTTCAGTTATAGCCGAATAATGAATACTGTTTATCATCATGGGAATTAGGTTAGTCTTGAAAATGTTGCAATTTTATGACAGAATAGATAGATAACAATAATATTTGGCACAATACAATGTTGTTAGAAGAAATCCAATGTTTTGGTGTATTAGGTATGATTTCGTAGAAGAAAT
>JAUZND010075412.1:0-16603 GCA_034780555.1 Coelogynopora nodosa
TGCGATATAACAGTATAAATACGGTTATATCCTGACACTCTGCTGTTATTTTTTTTATAAATATAACAGCATAATTTGTTAGTGTGTAACAAATGAGTCGATCATCCATTACGTATTGTTTAAAATATATGACAGTTTGAAGCACGCAATACGGCAAAAATGCCTATAAACAGTATGAACTAAGCTAATAATGGAAATGTAGCTCAATAAAAACGTATTTTGTAAATTAAAATATACTAGACAACCAATTAATCTCTCGTTTATGATATCGAAATATATGTTTTTTCTATATTCAAAAGTACACATAATAATCGATGAACATACGATACAGTAATTCGAATTGAATATTAAAAGTGCAACTACAAAGGGATGGAATTCGTGTCGGACCATACATAATATTTTATCTATAAACACAAATACAAAAAGACATAGAACAATAAATCGTTCTATATATAGTAAACAAATATGTTGTTGAAACATATCCCTGGAAAATAATAAATTGATAGCTGACGCAATTAAATACATATATAATTAATTAATCATGTCAAAATAAATATTTTTGTTAAAAAATATATATTTATTACAAACAGTTAATTATTTTTTACACTTAATAATATTATTTATTATACATTTGATAATAAATGTCAATTTATCATTTAAAATGTCAAAGATATCCCCAAATGTTTATTTATTTCCCGGAAATTTTCAAACCAATTTGACTGTATAAATTTTAATTCAAATGAATCAACATCTTTCTTTTACAAAAATAAATTCAAACAATTTTTTGGAATATATCTCTCTAGACAATTAATCTACAGAGAATTTGCTTTTGTATCGTAATATACGATCATAATTATAGGATTATCGAAATGTTTTAAACTAATTTTAAAATATAACAATTAAATGTTCTATTACTTGGCATTTCAATAACAAATATGTTTGTAATTTGTTATCATTAGAAGTATATGTACAAATATTCCGCAACAGTTCATGTTCTTGGTAAAAGCATAATGAGTGGAGAGGAATGTTCCATAAACAGAACGTTATGAAAACTTATACTCGTACATAGGCTAGTGTTGAAACTCAATGTTCAATTACACTTTAATTGAAAATAGACGCAGAATAAATCGATGAAAAAATTTGGTATTAAAAAATGTTTATTATAATTTAAGTAATTTTGATCAAAAGCTTTTCCATCACTTATTTTAATGTATATCGGCAATTCTTAAGATTTTAGAATAACTCATTTTATATATAATAAATTATGTTGCTGACCTTTTTTATGGTATTATATATAATAATGAATGAATAATGAAGGAATTCCACCAAGTTATACTTGTACTTATAACACAGGCCTAGGAACAGATCAAAATAGATTAAATGTAGAAACGGACTTTAAAGAAATACATTAGAAAATAAATAAGGTGCAAGACTTAGGACCATCAGCAGTGTGTTTAACCGGTTTGATAGCGCTTATTATTATTATAGTGTTCATTATTTAGTCACTCCTCTTCAATCTTTAACTAGATGACCTAATGTAAATTCGTAGAACATGTGTTGAACATTTTATAACAAAATTCTAAATTACATATTATGAGATTACTTTAAATAGTTAGAACAATAGAACATAAAATTAATATTGAAAATAGTTTATTCGCATCAAATTCACTTAAACAATTACTTCATATTTTGATCCACCTCTTTGGCGTGAGACTAATGCTATGAAGTTGTGAGCATCGGCAACTTCTACTCTCAAAGTTTGAATGTGAAGACAATTTCCTCATATATAATGAATTAAAGCTCATTTTTGTTGTTTTTTTGTTTAAATTGTTCAAATATTTCTCATATTGTCTGCAGGATAATTTTTTAGCAATAAAAACTCAATAATGGTGTTTTTTGACTCCAAAATATAAGTTTTCATTTAGTTTTTTGTTATTGCATTTAATCTTCTATACAAATAAGATAATTAAATAATAGTAGTTCACAAAAATAGGATAAACGTATGTACAAGTACATTGCATTCCTTTCATATAGTAGGTTAAAGAATGTATGCATAGATCACTCAAAAACTAAATTCGCAAAACATGTCTAATAAACATATCAAATCAACTAATCAAGATCACTATTTTTATAAATAAATAACAAAAAATGTAAACGATACGACTTTTACATGTTTAAATAATATTATCCCATAATAAATCTCCTCAGCACAATGTACATAAATAATAAAATTCATTTAATACAAATAATAACTGCAAAGATTGCAATTTTGTTTAAGACTACATTTTAATCTTGAAATCATGAGTTCGGAAAACTAAGCAGCAGCAAATTTATCCTGACAGTACTCTAACAGCTATATTAATACATCTCAGGACTCCAAGAAATTATCATAAAAATAATAAATACGACTCAGGCTGTTTAGGTCACATATAATGTTATAACTTGAACAGAATTAATTCAAATTTATACATTTCACATTATTAGACTAACCTATATTTTCTGTAAATTGCATCCCTAAAAGAAACTACTGGTGCCATTTTAACTATAAAACAAGCAATATTGATTGACATGAATAAAGAGAGTATTAAAGTATCTGTCTTAACAAGTCAGTGTATATAAACGTAAAAACGTATTTTTGAGTAATTTATAAAAAACAAACATGCTTAACCCATAGAATTATTATACATCACAATGTTATGACAACTTCCAATTCCTACAATGAATTGCGATATGTAATTGCATGGCCTATAATGAATGACATTCTCCGATATAACTTAATATTTATTACTGATGTTAAAAATTACAATCAAAATAATTTTAAAATATATTATTGCAAAACTATTTTATTATCTTAGAATAACATAACTCGACTAAAGAATTGGTGCTATAATTAGTCATTTGATAAGGATAATGTAAAGGTTGAGATTAAATTTTAATTTTATCCAACAAATTAAGGGATGTTCTATATGTTTATTTTAATTGTATTCAATAATTTAAATTTTACTATATGTATTAGTGATCACAGTTTCTACACAGTTTTTGTTTACGATTTTACTATCTGGATTCAATCACAGACTTTGAAATTATATAAATATATACAAGGGGCATCAGTTACATTTATTTTTAATAACGAAAAATCATAATTGTAGGTAATACAATACCTAATTTATGTTATTCCTAAATTTTAAATATGTAATACTTTTTCAATTGTATTTGGTTTTCGGTGAATTGAGATATATTTTTTGTAAGCTACTTCTATCATGTAGGCGTTTATTGAAACAAGGAAAACATTTTAAACATACAGCCGGTGTAATATTTAATAAATGTAAGAAAAATAATAATTTGAAAATATAAAATTAAATGTTTTGTGTAATTTAAATGTCACTTTTAGTATCGACAGCTGATTTCCTTTTTAAGTATAATGGAATACATGATTTAAAACAAACGAGAGTATATTAAGATTATCAAATATTATGTAAAATACTAGACCAATTATATAAATAAATATTCATCTGTTCACATAAATATTATATATCATAATCTAATGTCAAACTAATCATTGCGCTTCGCAAGTATAATATCTTCTATAAACAAATTCAGTAATATTAGGAATAAACATCAAAATCCCACGTATTTAAGGAAAGTATACAATATTGGTCAAAAAACAGTTGTCTACAAGGAAGAAATTGGTGTGATTAATTGACTGTTTCCAAAATAGTGTCAAAACAGTTGATAGACGATCCTTATTGTAGTGCAGTTTAATCATCTGTTTGAAACATGAATTCTTTGAGGGGCCATAAACATGATGGGAATAAATCACTGTAAACCAAGCCTAAATTACCCTTACGTTGCCTGTTGGCTATTAGCTTGTTGTTTAAGTACTAAATAACAAGTTAACAGTCGAGTGAAATAATATATTATTGAAAACATATGTCGCTAAATTTAAATGACTGTAGAATAAATTACAATTCATTTTTACACACTAAACTAAAAACTGGTATAATAAATTTAGCAGCATATGTTTTCCATAATATATTACTTGACTCGAATAAACAACATAACAAATACAGGAGTCATTAGTTGTTAACGAAGTAGCACTAAATAAAATTTAAAAAACTGCACAGATTGGAAACTATTATTATAATATTATAATGTCTGATTGTATTGTAAAATAGATAACGTGATAATATAATCTGTTGAATATTTTTTAATAATATATTTAATAAAATTAACTTAGAAGAACTGTTCACACAAAACATTTATACATATTTTGCATCACACATTGTCGTCGTTTTCTGAACATGCAAACATATTCAAGGAACCCAACACCATTAAACTATAGTATCAAAGATAAAATATAAAAAGTCCATAAGTATATAATATGAACAAACTTTATCTAATTAAACTAATATCAAATCATAAACAAAATACCCACAGCGACGAATGTTAATATATAGCTAAACAAATATTAGTTAAAGTTTTAAGCCAATTTAAAAAGTATTTTTAGCATAATATAAAACGATACCAAACTTTATATATTTCTAAAAAAACTTAGTTGTCCATAGTTTTAATTATACTACTGAACAGCAGTACATAGTTTTTTCCTCTGCTACCTTCGAAACTACAGTAAAACCGTAGATGTGAGCCGGTCTGACTTCGATTGCTATTATTGTTAATAATGATAATTTTTTTCAGTTTAATAATTCATTTATTTAAATACTGTTATATATAAACATACTAGTGCAGAATAAATAATAATAATTGTTTTGAAAATTATATTCGAAATAATATATTATTAACCTTATTAATGTTGCCATATCCATATAAAATTTGAAATAAATATAGCTATTCCTTCACTTTTTTTAATAACAATTATTATTCCAAATCTCATATCGGAACCACGTTTAATTAAACAATTCTTATATAACATATTGTAATGTGGAAAAACAAGAGACACCATTAAATGAACTCATTAACCACGTAATGGTGAATTTATAAGTAGAGATGCGACTACAGTGATTATTATCTGTAAGATAAATCTAGCAGGTCTATTATTTCACAAAATACAAAAGGTATTTTGAAACTCTAAAAAGCATTATAAAATCTTTCTTTGTTATTTAAACTATGTAATTGTTTAAAAATGATTCCACTAAAGATTCCTCTAAAGCTTTTTCAAAAAATTTCATAATATTAACAATAACTGTGTCATAATAAGTTACTCTTTTTTCGGTGAAATGTATTAAAAAGTATGAAGAATAACACAATTTAAACATATATGAGATAAAGTCACAATGAGACAGATATTTGTCTACAATGAGACAGATATTTGTCTACACTATTCATTTATATGTCAACATAAATCTAAGTATAAAATAATAGGGTTTCTCCAGAAGAGAAAAATATAAAAATCCTATATATCTCGCAATTACGAGTGGCATTGTAATAGTCCATAAGAAATAGATCATACCATGAATTTACTTAAATCTGATCGGCAAGTTGTCTTAATTGATTTACAATATTTCTTGACCTCGTGTTTAACAGGTAGTTGTTGCGAAATAGATTTGGTTTTTATATTTTCCTCTTCTAATTTTGTTAACGGTGTTCTATATTATATTGAATCCCGCGTTTAACTCTTCATTATTTTATATTTTTAAGTTTCTTTTAATTATACTGTATGTACATAATACTCAAAATTATTTGATTTCAATTATGAGTTCATCACAAGATACAATGATAAAACAATAAAAAATATAATCATGTTAAACTTAGACAAGGATGGGTACATAAATTATATAGTATTTGCATTCTCTTCTTTCTTGTCTTTTTAATTTAAAACAAATTATTAAGGCATTTTACCGATTTAGACTAAATTGTTTTATTGTTAAAAACAATAAAATACAAACTTTAAAATAAATTGAAAGCAATAATTATTGAGAAATACGATAATCTTAATAACATGACAACGGAAATTTGTTTGAAGCGCATTAATTTCTGCAAACTCCAACACTTTTCACAACAAGCTTGGACAAAAGAGAGGGCGCTACATTAACATATATTACTATAATCATGCATATTATACTATCAACTAACATATTATGTCAAATAAAAGTACAATTTAGAAATATGTTGAATAGTCATTAGACTGAGATACTAACTGGAGAATAACCTTTAGAAATTATATAGTCAACCTTCACATAATGAAACTCTTTTTTAATCGCATTGTGTATACAAATGTGTATAAAGAAATTTCTACATTAAGAAAATGTTACATATTAATCAATGGCTGAAAATTTACCAACAGCTACAAATTGTCAACTTTCGAGTATAAGCTGAAAACACAAGCCTTGATAAATGTAAACAGTTGCGTAAAAAACAATTAGATACTGACGGCATGTGGTAAATAATTCACTGAATGAAAAGTATGTATATTGTGTAGACGATACAAACGTGTACCTAGTGTCAGTCAAAATTAATTACATTTTCTTTTTTTTAATGTAGTAGAGACAAAATATTTATTTCTAAACAGTGTGGAGTATAAAATTTTTGAACTATTCAAAATATAATTTCAAAATACAACGAATGTATTCAATATTACATCTTATACACTTATTTTCAGTGTAAAGTTATGTACAACTGCAACTAAATATAGCACTACAGAAAAATATTATTTAACCGAAAAAGAAATAACAGCCAACTCCTTAGACATACCCTTTTTAAAAAAACAAGAATTTTAATATCTAACACCTGTCATTTTTTACAAATGATCAGTTGTTAACATAACTTAATAGATGTACGATTTACTTCATACACTATTCAGTGTATGTCTACAGTTCGGCAAGTTTAGCATTCTAAATATAGATGATAACTGTTCCTCATTACTTTATTTTGGTTAAATGAAAGTTTAAATTTTCCCGATGATTGATTGATATCAATTTTTTTAAAATTCAATACAAATGTTAAAATATCAACTAATGTTGAATAAAACAAAAAACGCACTAAACTTCAGAGCATTCATTAATTTAAATTCATTAAAAAATAATTAATATTGATTAAAATGATAAATATAAATTAAACGACAAATTAAAAAAATATCAATAATTGTGAAATACTAAAGATTGTTTTTTTATTAACAATTGATAAATCAATTATTTCCTGATGGTACATAATTAAGTAATTATTTATTTTATTTAATATTTTATTTATTAATTAATATATTTATTAATTATTTATTTAAATAATTCATTTTTTAAATTAATTAATGATTCAATCTTAAATAACTGATTAAAATAACTGTTAAAAACTTCAACGTTTGAATTATTAAAAGTTTTTACCATCTCAGTATAAATCATTTTTCAAATAAAAAGGTTAAGATAATAATATGTTTTTAAGTTAGAATAGCATTTTAGCAATATCTTACTCTTGATGCATGATGAATTATTTTCTAGTGCGATTGGAAGAGAATAGTAAACTGGAGGTAAATTGGATAGTAACTGAATAGTAAATTAGAAGAAGTAAGTAAATTCTATATTTAATGTTATATAAAAATTAATAATTATAACATATTTAATCAATTCTAACATTTTCAAGTCTAAGGACGGTAGAAAGTAGCGGGATGTTTTAATGGTATCAATAGCAGACTTTTTGTAGCCTACTCTGTGAGTTACGAAAAACTTTTACTTTAAAACATATGCACATGTAAGTAACAGTTAGCCTTAGGGTTTCATGATTTTTTGGATTAATTATGTATGATATATATATTATGTAAATATCACGCCCAGTAATTAAAACATTGTGATTAGCTGAATTAAACTGGCATATATAGAGTGACTAAGTAATATTTTGTTACTATGGATACAACAGTTAACCATAAAACTCGACAGTGTGTTTTTCTTTTCTTATATATACACAGTATGGATACTATTGCTGCTAGTAACGTGATATAACTTCAAAATAATTAATATTTCATATGCCTGTCCCCTGCCTAACATGGCAATAGCAAACAATCAAGTGCTGCATCTATATTATTCTCAATTGTGATAGCGCAGTGATTTATGAGTCTGTAAGCAATATATTTTTAATTTAGTCTGCTACATTAGACGTTTGTATAGCATAAATCATATATAAATATATAGGTAACACGCTAGATAGTTAGTATTCAAGGAAAAGGCCTGACAGTAAACATTACAACCAAATAAGAGCCGTATAGCACTGTTTTGCTAATCTTATCACAGTATTATTAGCCAATAAATTGTCTACAATGTGTATTTAATCAGCACTGAAAATGGCAGGTTATATATAATTATTTATAAACTTACACATGATATGTGTAATGTCTGATTTAGCGGTAGGTTTTAAAGAGGTTTGGCATGCTAATAAAAATGCAGACAAATAAATAAATACATTAACTACCCTATTTAAATAAAAAAATTAACCGCTATAAAAAAAGATTAATATAAAATATTACTTAAATAATGGGAGTCTAGTGTAAACACGTTTCGATTATAATTCTTATTCAGCAGATGAATATTTGTATGATATTTTATTATATATGATACGACGAAATGGAAAACAATTACTTGACCAACACTCCTTTTCCCCTTTCTTAGTGATTTATTGAATGTCAAATTGTTATTAATTTGTATTCCGTTTTGTTTTAAAATAATTATTGCCAAAAGAATAGTAATTATATTGGCAACGTTTTGACACATATGTTATCCTTGAATAAATCAAATTATATATTTATTGTATTGCATGGCATGGCATGACACTTTTATTACCACAAAAGAAGAACTAACTTGCTAAAATTAAACTTATTAAAAATGTATGACTTTTAACTAGAAAAACATTAAAATAATTATTACTTCGCTGTGAAGTTGTAATTTTTTAATTATTATAATCGACAGTGATTTTTAACAGTGAAATTATTGAATTGAAGGTCCAATTACCTTAAGTGTTTATTTTTATAATAGTTCAACACCCATATATTTAAGAATCAGGAGTTAATTAATTAAATTGCATTCATTCAGTATTTTCTGTTCATTGAATCGAAACAACCACTGACATAAAATAGAATTTAGTCTAAATAGAGTCGATTTTGGGATAATGCCCTAATCTATCAACCTATTTGATACAATCCCTCAAAGATTATAATATAAGGTCAACATATCGAGATAAATCAAAGTGTCCCCACAAATTTGGAATTTCAACTTGAATACTAAAAACTAATGAAAACCAAAAAAAGTTAAAGCTTTAAATAATGGTGAATTTTATGTTTTTGGTTATTGTAAAATTAATTTTATATAAAACGATAACTATAGCGTATAGGTAAGTTATATGAAAAAACGGGTACATTATAAAATAAACGTAAAGGAATATTTAAACCGGAATAAAAACGAGAACGTCAGAATTCGGGCACAATATTAATATATCTATGACACGGATAAGCATCCAACAATACAGATTTATATGGTCAAACATGCGCAATACAGGAGTTCCAAACATTTATAATACAACAGAATTATGATTGTCATGGTGATATTTGCTATAAATCGTGTTGCATAATATCTGTTGTATTATCATTCGAAAGCCCTACCCTTAATTTCATTGCATCATAATTATAATTATTTAACAATGCATAAAACTAAAATATAATAAGCGTCCAACATTGATATCATCGTTGGACTCTGGCTGCAATAACAATAACACAATAAACAAAACGCTCTGAAGGATATAAAATCACCATAAATATGAACCTAAACTGTATATTCTCGATATGAGACGAATACCTAACAACACGAATCACCAAGTAGTACTTTGCTACACGCAGTACTCTATAACAACAACAGTTCTGCAGCAAGCCAGCGCTACCAACCTGGTGTGAAGTCATCCTCGGTATCCTCGGTCTCCTGCTTCCAGCGTCGGTATCGCTCGAGGCGATCCGCATTCGATTCGCAGGTGAGCGTGAAGTAGCGCAAACTCCGCTTGTTGAACCAGAAAGTGAAGGGCCCGGTGACCTCGACCAGGGGCCGCTGGCTCAACTGGGGGTCGGGATCGGACAGCTTGCGCGACAGAAGTTCCACCAATAGTTCGCGCTGTTTAGGCGCCTGACCACTGGCAATGAAGGTAGTTGATGATGAATCGACTGAGGTCGCGTTGGTGTCTACCTGTTGGGTATAACAGCAATCAACGCTATAACAAAGGGTCATTCATTAATCAGAAGTGTGATCGAAGTGTTATTCCCTTTATTTTCTTCAGGTACCAAGTTACAATTTTCTAGAAGTAATCTTCTACAATCTTCAACTCATCAACAATAAAATCAATTTGATACTGAAAGAACAACCAAATTGCTTCTTTGAAATGGTACGAAGCCGATTTTTCAAGGGAAGTGATTCCATAAAGCTTGAACATCATCAATATAGAAGGCCTTTGCACTTATAAAAAAAGGTCCCAAACTCATACTCGGTAATTATGTTTTTCTCTTTTAGAGATCAAAGTTTGCAAGGCATGATGGCTAATGTAAGCTGTTGTCAGGTGTTTTTCTTATACCATGTAGTCGAGTTGATAAAGCTGTGCACCAGTTTTGTCAATCAAAACATATTTTTTGACAAACCGTCGAAGCAATACCAGGATCAACGATTTAAGCTGATCGTATAAGATATGGATCAAAGGATTCTCAGTCAGATTGGATAAGTCTTGTGAACTTGAGGAAAATTGGTAACACAGATTTCAGAGACAGCATTTCAGGAACCAAAACGACTTTGCGCGTTATTCGCCAAAGGCAAAAATTATATATGCTTTTCTGCTAGGGTAACTGTAAAAGTTGCATACAAAATGGCTAGAAATACTTAGGAACACTATGGCGTTGTCAATTAACATTAATTGTTAACATTGTGCAATGTAATTTAATATAAAAATAATTGATACTTTTAGTAGGAATTCCGTTTTAACACACAACACGTACCTACCTAGTTAGTAGTACTAGTAAGAGTAAAAGTGTATGTAAAATATTGTATTATTGGGCTATTGTGGGAGTTCTGTAGCAACACTTATCTTTATTAGAATGTACGGCATGCAACACACATTTCATAAAGTTTACAGTGGCTGTACTAGCACGTAGACAGGCAGCACCTTAACTACAAAATTAGAAAGGTGAAAGTGATTCTGCTTCAGATAAATCAAAAAATGAAAAATATTTTGTGAGTGTACCAAGTGAAGGTGAATCTGGGCAGTAGGCTAGCCCTACCCAATATCAAGGAAGGTTAGGTGAAATGGAATGGCAAGCATAACACTTTCCTCGATGATAATGCAGATCAGAAAATATTGTATACATAGCTGTTAGGCCCAATACTCAGAGGGACACAGTTGAAGAAACTTTCCAAATTACTACTCATTGGAATTTATCAATGCTGCAATGAAAACTATGAGTCCATATGGTTAAAAAAAGTACGACTAATACGTTAAAGGTACGATGACTCTATGAAATTCAAAATGTTTATCTGCGGAGAAACGTGAGGTACAAGCTTGCAGTCTTTATAGATATTAGGAAGAACCTTATATCTCAATAGAGCCAGTATAGACCCAGTGGTGGTTATGTAATAATATTTAAATAATAATGAATTTCAACTATTTTTATCCCGATAGTGAAAATGCACCCGTTGTGTGGGTTAAGTCACGACATGAACTATAGTATCTAGATAGATTAATAAATAACAAAAAATGT
Organism: Coelogynopora nodosa; assembly: GCA_034780555.1. Lineage (NCBI taxonomy): Eukaryota > Metazoa > Platyhelminthes > Proseriata > Coelogynoporidae > Coelogynopora > Coelogynopora nodosa. The sequence goes on from JAUZND010075412.1 coordinate 11,720, forward strand.
AAACGATATGACTTTTATGTTTAGTTTATATTATCTCCTCAGCACAATGTATATAAATAATAGAATTCATTTATAAAAACATGACTAAATAATATTCAAAATGAGATCGTCAACATAAACTGTGAAAATGCTACAAATAATAACTGCAAAGATTGCAATTTTGTTTAAGACTACATTTTAATCTTGAAATCATGAATTCGGAAAACTAAGCAGCAGCAAATTTATCCTGACAGTACTCTAACAGCTATATTATTACATCTTAGGACTTCGATAAATTATCATAAAAAGAATAAATACGACTGAGGCTGTTTAGGTCACATATAATGTTACAACTTGAACAGAATTAATTAAAATTTATACATTTCACATTATTAGACTAATCTATATTTTCTGTAAATTGCATCCCTAAATGAACCTACTAGTGCCATTTTACCTGTAAATCAAGCAATATTTATTGACATGAATAAAGAGAGTATTAAAGTATCTGTCTTAACAAGTCAGTGTATATAAACGTAAAGACGTATTTTTGGGTAATTTATAAAAAACAAACATGCTTAACTCATAGAATTATTATACATCACAATGTTATTATGACAACTTCCAATTTTTACAATGAATTGCAATATGTAATTGCATGGTCTATAATGAATGACATTCTCCGATATAACTTTCAAGAAATATATAATATTTTTCAATAAAATTTTATAATCTGCACAATTTCATAATATGCATAAAATAAAGAGTAAACATGGAAAAAATTATACATTGTGATTAAAAAACGAAAATCGAGACAATACATTAAAATGGTTTTTTTAACGATAAATTAATAAATAATTTCATTACTGATGTTAAAAATTACAATCAAAATAATTTTAAAATATATTATTGCAAAACTATTTTATTATCGTAGAATAAAATAACTCGACTAAAGAATGTGTGCTATAATTAGTCATTTGATAAAGATAATGTAAAGGCTGAGCTTAAATTTTAATTTTATCCAAAAAATTTAGGGATGTTCCATGTGTTTATCATAATTGTATTCAATAATTTAAATTTTACTATATGTATTAGTGATCACAGTTTCTACACAGTTTTGTAGAAATTTAGATTTTACTATCTGGATTCAATCACAGATATACAGTATATAAATATATACAAGGAGCATCAGTTACATTTATTTTTAATAACGAAAAATCATAATTGTAGGTAATACAATACCTAATTTATGTTTTTTCTAAATTTTAAATATGTAATACTTTTTCAATTGTATTTGGTTTTCGGTGAATTGAGCTATATTTTCTGTAAGCTACTTCTATCATGTAGTCGTTTATTGAAACAAGGAAAACATTTTAAACATACTAATTTGAAAATGTATTACATTGTAATCTCTTAATTGTGATAGATGAAACATATTTTTTAGAATTATAAAAAAATATAATATATACTATAGATACGTTATAAATTATATATCCTAATCAAATCTTTAAAAACGCAGTTGAGTCGTTTTAAATTGTTTAAATATACATTGCTCTCAGTAGTATAACTAAAATATTTAACACAATATAAAATACTATAATTCAGTCACGTTGCGTTCAGATTGTAACTCCAAATGAAATTTAGTTACAAACATTCGCAATGTAGTTGAAAACAACAAATTATACATCCTCGTCGTCGGGGGTGGTTTCATATCAATTAAACACACGTTTAAAAGTAGATATTTCATATTTCACATTAATATATTTTCGTTATGTACAAAGATTAGTTGTGATTGTTTTTTTAGTATATCATATTGAAACATATTTAATTTGAATCATAATGTTATATTAAATATAAATATATATATATATATAATGTATAATAAGCTGCGTTCAAAATACTTCATGTTTAATACGATACACAAAATAATATATTTATAGAATGTAATTTATTACATAAACTAGTAAAAGAACCAGCTATTTATTTAAAAGTTATAAATATGAATTAATAAGTTAAAATATTATTAAAACTAGTAAACTCGAAAGTAAACCCATTTTCACAGTAATATTATACAATAATAATTAATATTATTAAGTATACTGTAATAAACAGTAGAATATCAAGTAAATTTACTAGTTTTTGATTAATGTGTCGTTTAAAAAAATAAGACGTTCAATATTATACAAGGAATATACTAATTTAATAAATAAATAAAACGTTAAATTTATCATAAATTGAACCATATATTTATATACATCTGAAAATGTATATATTGTGTATACAGTACAGAAAAATACTCCCAGATTGTAATGATGCAAAAATATAACATTAGAGTTATAACCTTAAATGTTGATGATTATTCTAACCATACAACTCAAATAAATTGTTTTAAACATTAGTATATTGCAATTAAATTAACTCTTACCGCGCTAACAGACTGTACTGTCGACATTTCAGCAAAATTGAAGGCAAAAAATCCGAGACAATAATACAAGAAAAGAAAGACTAGAGAATGACTGTCCAAACTCAATTAATTCAAAGACAAGAAATTGCTTTCTTTTATTCGTCTAACATGTTTGCCAAAGCAGCGCTGAATACGATAACATGATGAAATTTCATTAAACTTTATAAAACGAATCTGTATGAAAAGATGAACAATCTTGTTTAAATTTCTTATAGGAATTATTCGGTTGTGGAAATAAGAATTTACAATATTTGTCAGGGGAATAGATCATAGCTGCACGGCACATTCAAAAATGTTAATAATGGAAATAATCCATGCTATAATTGAATAATAACCAGATGCCAAATACTCAAAGAACAATACTGCAAGTTTTCGACACAAATTCTAACAACAATTGCATAATAACTCATTACTGATTATTTTAAATTATTTATTGTTTTAAAATTATTAAAAAAAATTGTGGTTGAAGATAAAGCACAATGTCAAGACAGTCATGTCATGACTGAAAATGTCTCATTTTTTATTGTTCAGATATTCAGGTGTTTAACGCCATAAGTAAAATAAAATAACAACTTTATATAAATGTTCTTTTGCATATAACATGTTTTCAAGAACATCATGAAATGCAGAAAGGAAATAGACGAAAAAATGGAGATCCAATTATTCCAACCTTTAAAATGTTTCATTGAATGTTATTGAACAGATACTAATTGCCTTGATTAGGTTCGAGTCTTATAGTATTTAATGTATATGTTTGATTATAATGTATGATTCACTACATTTGAAGTTAATTAAATATAAATTTAATTTTACTAAATATAACAATAGCTACTACCCGTTAATTAAATACACCGTTTTAAGCATATGGATTAGTTTTGTTTTTGTACGTTTATAATTAACAATAAAACCAAATAATTATAATGAAAATATTTTCTCAAATACTAACTGATAATAATTAATAGACACTTTAAACTAGTCAACATTCACTATTTAAAATGACTACAAATATTTAAAATCTAAAGTTCTCTTAAACAATAAAAACGGAATTTAATCAGTGATTTCTTAAAAAAAAAACAGAAAAGAAACGTGATTAATTCTAATACAGAAAGAACTTAAATTTGTGACAAATAAAAACTAAATAATAAGCAAATATAAAGTATAAATTGCATTTTAATAACTTCTTCTAGTTTTGATCAATTTTTCAAACGTCACGGAAGTATCCGACCCTACCCACTTAGGTTTGCGGTACATAAGAAAAAACAGACAACAAATTTTTCCCTTCAATTAGGTAAAGCAACTCCAGTGGCATTAATAAATATTGTTATTATTATCTATTACCTCATCCATTAAGGATAAAAACACCAGTCCCAGACACCTTTTGTAGCGGTGTCTATATATTGACAAAATCAACAATGGAATTTAATCTCAACAATTCTGGTAAAAATGCATTTCTAAAATAAATATAATCAAAAGTTTGCATACGTGATAGCTAAACAATTGTAAATATTTTTTTTAAATTAAGAGAATATAAAAACAATTGTTATCTAACCAAAAATAGCATGCAAAGTTATATGTAAAGCCAAAATATTCAATTACGCTAAATTTCTGAAAATTTCTATAAATAAATAAGCATATATTACAAAATACAAACGTACGCATCATAGAAAGTCAAAATCAAATTAAAATAAGTATATTAAATTATATAAAAAACAATAATAAGAAACTATACAACTTCAATACATCATATAGAAAAACCACTATGATATAATTTTTATGATTAAATAAATAATTATGTTAATAATTCATAAAATAAAATAATAATACAGCTAATAAGGTACACTAAAGTTTTACCATAAAAATTGTATTAAAAATATTTTACATAGTGCAAATAATACAAATAAAGTTTACTATATGAATGATATTCATAATATTTTATATAGAATACATATTTAGTAAATAATGTAAAATATTAAATTAAAGACATCGTTGTTCAACATTTATTTACTACTTATTGAAACCCCTAAAACTTTTGATATTGTTACGCAAACATATGTTTTAGTTTTTCCAACATAACATATGCCACTGTCTTTATATTTGGAACCTATTTTTATGGATCCAACTATGTCATAAAATTAATTCATTTTCTGATTCGCAACACTCTTCGGCAATAATCATACGCTGGATAGTACACGCTTGTTTCGAGATAGGCCTTATTGTTGTATCTCAATGCTCAGCATGAGTACATCTCCTCTTCATAGGTACATCCTCTCTTTTTCCCCTCAGCATAGGTACATCCTTTCTTCTTCCCCTCAGCATAGGTACATCCTCTCTTCTTCCCCTCAGCATAGGTACAACCTCTCTTCTTCCCCTCTTCATATGTATATCCTCCTTCTTCCCCTCAGCATAGGTACATCCTCTCTTCTTCCCCTCAGAATAGGTACATC
>JAUZND010075423.1:0-16600 GCA_034780555.1 Coelogynopora nodosa
TTAATGTTTTTTGTGCAATATTTGTTAACACTATTTTTCATCATTACTTTTTCTTTTTTGTTTATAAATTTTAAAACAATAATAATTTCTTTTGGTGGATGATATCAGAAAGATTTAACAGATTAAAAATTATGCTGCAAAATTAACCGCAGTCACGAATAAAAATATATATATATTTATAGAAATACATTATTCATTTTTATTATGAATGTTATATTTATAAAGTAGGTTTCTAGTATTGTGTTACAAAGCTTAAAAGGGGGGGGGGGGGATGTTTTTAAATAATATATTTATGCGTTACGTATTAAACTATTTTTTCGTTATACGTACTTGTGATTATCGCCATATATAAGGAATATTCTGTTTTAAATCATATAATAAAAAAATTAAATATTTAAAAATTATATATCTTAAACTATAATATAACTACAGAAATATTGATGGAAGTTTTCTTTACATTTTTATGATTTCGTACAAGATATTTACATTACTAATAACAATTCTAAATAAAAATTCAGAATAAATTACTTTTCTATAGATTTACAATTTTTTTATCTCCAAATACACAGTTAAATATTTACTAAAACAACAGAAAATTATCCCGTTTAAATTAGGTATTTTAAATATTCTTTCGGAGTGCAAAAGAAAAACCACAAAAAAATTTAAAGTTTATTATAATTAATACAAAATATCTTATACAAAATACAGGATATTTTGTATTAATTGTAATAATTTTTTTTAAATTTGCATTTCTCACAAGTGACCAATAATATTGGTCACTTGTGAGTAACTTGTGATTAACTTGTCTTTGACTTTATTTATCATTCTTTTAGTTTTAGGATGTAATCTTATTAACATCTCTAAAGAATATGTATAAATACTTGAAAGTAGCAAAAATATTTAAGTAATAAATTAATGTGATCGTTAGACGATACAGATTGATAGATTTAATATAAGTTATACTTATATTTTATACCTTGGCTTAAAGACTTAACTATTTTATTTTCAAAAAAAATAATTTGTAATTTATTTTTATGACCTGATAGTAATGATGTCATAAACTCCAGTTTAGGAAAACTGTGGGAAAATAATCATATATTCAGGGCTTGCATTTTTCAGTAATCTCTGGATTTCCAGTACTATATTTGGGAACCCTATGGCTATATATTTACACTTTACAGTGCAATTTGGTTAGATCTCAAGATTTTAAAAAAATATGACACTATCGTGACATTAAACCACAGTCATCTGTATACATGTGACATATAAGAAGTATAAAGATTTTAAATTACTTTAAATGCCTTCTATACTCTATAGCAGCTATAATATAGTCATAGAAAGAATGCAAAATTGTCAGCACTGTCAGTCTCTGTATACTGATCTATAACAGAGTATCTTTGACTGTATACAGCTGAAAAAAACCTGAAGGAAATAGTTTATCCTGGAAAACTTTGAATCCCTGGAGAAAAACATTGGTAAAATAAATCAATTTCCACAGGATGAAATTAAAAACTTAAAATACAATTATTATGCTTGTAGAATTCATAAACATACATTATTTAAAAGTGTAGCTCTTATCTAGAATATCTTTTATAACAACCTTTTAGTGCTTCTAATCATTTAAATAATGTCTTAAAGTTAATAATAATTTAGGGGGGACAGAGCTGATTACCAGGACCATTATACCCCTTTACCTTACTGGTACTGCAGGCTTTGCCCACAATATGCCTGAAAAAAATTTGGTCATGTAAAATTCTCCATGAAATCTGTTTATTATTTTATATAATAAGTTATGTTAATATATACTGCACAATATTCAATAACTTCAAAAAGTGTAATAATAAAATATTCTGTTGAGGCCTTTTTTTAACAGCAAATACTTTATTTTTAACCATTTTGGCATTATAAAAAAAACTCTATGAAATCTGTTTACAGAATCTATTTATTACCTATAACTACAACTATATATATTTTCTGGTTGTTAATTATTTTTTGGTCTTATTGCATCCTTCTGCATGCATTGGATTTCCCTCACTTTTCCTATATATATCTTTGATTATTCTTGGGATTGATTCAAATATGCTGTAAAATGTAAGGAGTAGGAGTGTTGGGGTATATTGTTAAAATTATTTGTTGTGTTTTATTTAAATTATTATATAATATAGTGTTATAATATAATATAATATTTTTAAATGCATATGCATAAAAATTGAAGTATACACAATATAATGTAAATTTTATTATATTTTAATTGCTTTACAATTTACATTCAAGTTTTATAACAGTTAGGTACATATAATTATATATCCACAAATAACAGTTGATATTTGTTAACTATGTAGTATTTATGTTTTATGAAAACTCAACATGTCCCCAAAAGCAGTTCAAGTTTAGCTGCTTTTATAACTGATGATCAAAAGCTCTTGCCCCAAAAACAAATGTTAATTTGATATCAAACAAAATCTCTTCTTACTAATTATAGTACCTCTACTACTGAAACATTCCTCTAGAAGATGTCCCATACATATACAACAACAGGAGCCCATCTTTATGATAAAATAAAAGTGGACATCTTAATATTGAAGTATCTTTCTTTTCTCTATCCCTCTGTAAAAGGTAACAGTGCCTCCCTGTCATACATGTTACAAATCCTGTGTATTGCACCAACAGTTGTTCATTCAGGTGACTATGATACATTTGCATTAGAAATCAATGAATTGGTCCTTGGTGGTGTTTACTTCAAAAGAAATATCCTATCTTTGCCAAAATAGATCTGTCACTCTAGTCATGTTTTCACAAACCACAAGTGGAATCAGCATTCAGTGTGATGAAGAAATTTATTGATCCTCAATCATCACTTATACATGTATCAACACAAAAATGTCATCCAATGTGTAAAATATGGATTGAAAGCAGCTGGTAAGACATCACTTACTTTTTTCAAAGGCCATAACATCCAATACAATTCAGTGTGCCCTAAAGTGTGTAAATATGTCAGGAACTCTTCTAAACAATATTGAGATGACATTGTCAAAAACCAAGAAGAACTAACCAATAAAAGACACAAACTTTCTTCATTTACTAGTTCTCAAACAAAAAACAAAGCCAGACTATATTTGAAAGCAGCCCAAATAGCATGCAAGAAACACTAACAAATTAGTAAAATTTTCTGAAAATTGAAAGCTTTCCATTAACTGATCATAACTGTAAAATATTACTTGACAGTAATCTAAATTTGTTCAATTTTATTTATGATATTTAACCCATTGTTTGGCAAATGTAATTTATTTATTTTAGCTAGAATCTGAGAGGTCTTTTATTGTGTTCTCCAATCCTGGACTTGGCAGCCTTCTAGCTCACTATTTTTAATTGATATAGCATTTTTTATAAGCACTATCTTATTTAAAAAAAATTAAAGTATATTAAACATTAAGAGATATGTATATGCTAACTATACATAATATTTTGCATACTAGGTATATACAGCAATGTAAAAAATAAAATACCCATTTCTCTAATATGGAATACTTTGAGTATTGAGCATCTATTTCATCTATGGTTTGTAGACTACAAACACATTGTTATGCTGCTGGAGGTTACATTAATTGCATTAAATATTTGATTCATTGCTTTCTTTCCAAAACATTTTTTTATAAAGCTAAAGCTACTATGTTTTTCATATGACTGTATATATATATATATGTATAATATATATACATTTTATTGTTACCTACATCTATGAAAAAAATTCCTACTTACAATTTTGTTGTGGTTTTGCAAATATTTTATATATCACTAAATATATATTTACAAAAAATGTGTTTGATGTTTGTGTATTTTAATATGCATATTTTTACATTATTTATATAAGTACATAAATATTATTGTTAACTATCTACTAAACATCAATTCCTATTTTTATATAACAGATGTATTCTTATTTCTAGCTAGTAAAACCTAAGGCGATTTCGGTTTAGATTTAGACTTTTTTTGCTTGGTCAATTACATGCCTGTTTCTGTTAACCTATTGGCCTCCACTCCCCCCCACCCCCCCTCATTCATTATCTTATACTACTTATTGTGTTGCATGCTCTGTATTTATTCTTTTTATCTCACTATTTATTTTCACTTGACAAAGTATAATATGAAAATTTGTCAAATACATCTATATTTTTTAAATGTTGTCTCATGTATTGCTTTTTTTAAACTTAGGTAATAAATTGATATGATTGATACTTAAGTATGAAGAAAACAATGCTGAAGTATGATTTCAACAGTATGAAAAGGCTTTCGTGTTTGTTTAATACATTTATCTGTTCTAGATGTCATTTTATTTTTAGGAATTGGCTATTTAAACTTTAAAGAACTGCAATATTTGACTATGACCTAATATAAAAAATCTAAACAAATGATAATTTACATTTTTATATATTTTGAAATATACACCCCACAGAAATATAAAACAAACTTTCATTCATGGTATACTTTCCTGGAAAATCATTCTATATTCTATATCTATATAATTTATTGCTGTTTTTCTATATAATATATATTTTACTAATAGTTCACCCTTTGTGAACCATGCTAGACTCTAGATGATAAATTATGGGTGGCTTAGGTAAGAAAAGGTATTTTGATTTGAGCTGTATGCTTGAATTTTGTCACAAATATTGATGCAATCAATTGATCAATATGAGGTGATTCACATAGCATGATAATTAATGGTACATTGCACTAGGAGCTAAAATGCCATTGTATTTAGACATATGTAGAATTTATAATATTATCTTTATGATTTCAATTCCCTAAGTATTTGAGGAAAAGTTACATACAGTATTTATTACACACATTTCTTACTGAACTATTTTTTTACTCAATTTTCAATCACACTGCCCTGACATTAATGCTGTAGAAATTATATATACTCATATTTAACTATATAGTTAAGATACTTTTATTTCACTTTTTTATTCAAACTCCATGCTGTACAGCTGTACTACATGTCTGCTTAAAAATGACTAAAGCCATCATTAATTTAACTCCAGTAGCTTATTGTTTCCCTGATTTTGTCCATTTTTGTCATCCTTCTAAGCCATGCCCTTTCTACTTCTATGTCTGTCTCTAGGCTGCTTATCATTTAAACAAAAGTAACAAGGTCTTTATTTCTTGCTAAAACCTTAACTCCTAGTTCTTCTTTACCATCATGAAACTATTGTCAACTATGTTTTATTTGCAGCAACATATTTTGCCTAATGACTTAACTGGCCAACACATATCTACATCTCTTTAAATTAGTCTATACTATCATGTGAGTAGTTAGCTATTTTTTATATTCTTTATAATAGAGCTTTGATATGTTTTGTTCATTTTTACTAATAAGGATTTAAATGAAACACCAAAAAAAATCTAAACATTGTTTTACCTAGAAAGGAAGTATATCCAAGTATCTTTTTTTATATATTTCCATGTCATATAACTTTTCTATGTCACATTCCACCACAGTATGCTCTTCTATGTCACATTCCACCCTTGTATGCTCTTCTACATCATATTCCACCACAGTATGCTCTTCTGCATCACATTCCACCACAGTATGCTCTTCTACATCACATTCCACCACAATATGCTCTTTTACATCACATTCCACCACAGTATGCTCTTATATGTCACATTCCACCCCAGTATGGTCTTCTGCGTCACATTGCAGCCCTGGGTATGCTGCTCTTCTGCCATCATTGTGGCAATCTCCTAGTCCTCCAGGAGTCCGATCACTGCAATCAACTAGTCTGTCAGAGCTGCCCCTACCGGCAAAACGTGACCAGCGCCGTGCGCCACCGAACTTACCCACAGCTCAAAGAGCTCGACGACGTGCTAGCGAGTGAGGACGCTTGGAAAAACGCCCAGCAAACGGAGGAGCGCTGTCCCCAGTACGCCCACATGCGCGCCTTCTATGTGCAGATGCAGACTAGGTCCGCGGACGAGCCGATGACCACCAAGTATCGCTGTGTTTCTTGCACTCATGTCTGGAATGAGTAGAAAGACGCTAGACTGCGGCCAAATGAAAGGTCAAAACTGTTCATAGCAAATGAAATGTATATAGATCGATATTGAAAATGACACTTCATATTCGTATTTATATTGTCGGTTAACCGCGTGGTAACAACATCTTAGAAGCTCCAGTGTTTGAATATTGGGGGGTTGATTGACCCATAGATATTTGACCTTTTATTATTTAAAATAGATTAATGCTATCGTTAGGAAATGTTCAGTTCCTGGTTAATTTTTAATGCACTTTTTACTTCATATACTTTCGTATAATATATGGGAGATATTTGAATTGAAAAGTGAAGGGTTGTACGTTGGATGTGATATTTAAAATATTATAAAATTAATATGTTCTGCAACGTATTAAAATATTATACCATGATATTTCTGCAGACATAACTTCTGCCTTTGTCAAGGTATACAGAATACTAAAACAGAACAAGGGGTTCGTACAAGGCAGATTAAGTGTGAGAGAGAAAGAGAAGTAGAATTATACAAACGAACGATTGGACGTTATGCATTTCTCAAAATGACTCTTTTAAAAGTGTATTTAAGGTTTTAGGCTGAAACTTTCATTAATAACTTATATCCATGAAAGCTTTCTTTTAAATTATTTTTTGGCGCTTACTCTTAAATGCTATGACGTCATTAATGATCAAGAATAGAGTAAAGACAGTTTTTTTAACTTTATATATTATATTTTGCGCATCTTTTTTAGTAAATAGACAGCGAACCTAACGCATGGTTATAGAACAGATGATATATTTATAATTATCATGAAATACGACGCAAAAATGTACTAAATTAATAGAGAATATACATTTTATATATGTTCAATGTCGATGGGTCAATTTCATAGCCAACTCTGGATAAATAGGCTTTCAAAACGCCTGGTGCTTCTAGGGAACATTATCTTTATGACCTCTTACATTTTACACCTTTTCTAATAGAGTCATGAGTCTACTGAACTGAATTTACTTCTAGAAAACCATGCCTACGTATTTATGAGGTGTACATTCGCCGAACTTATCCAGTCACGTTGTTTAGCACTCTATTCGTGTTTACAGTACTGATATACCTGGAGAGGGACTTGTACAGTTGTTTCCTGTGGTATTGATTAGCTCATTATAAGTTACGATAACTTTGTATTTTATTCGATGTATTCCTTATTACAGTATTTTAGTACAGTTGTTTCCTGTGGTATTGATTAGCTCATTATAAGTTACGATAACTTTGTATTTTATTCGATGTATTCCTTTGTTACATTAAATAAGTGGCTACAATATTAGTTTCGATTTTCATTCATACCAACCTGTAGCAGTTATAAATAAATTTAAAAATAAAGGACCTACTGAAACTCAATAAATTAAAAAATCAATCGGATTTTTTACCTATGTCTGCAGGCTTCTATGGGTTTGGTATGAAAATACAGTGTACAATTTATATAATAATATATTATAATCAATGTGTAAATAATAATTGCAATAAACGATTACACTTATATGTTTTTCTATTTTTTCTTTTCGACTCCCGTTTCCTCTTTATGTTAATTTTTGGTTTATTGAGTTTTAATTAATAAGCTTTAATTCTAAGCTATTGCATAATGATTTTTAGTACATAAAGTGGTCGAACAATCATGTTACCTTATCTATTGGTTATTTGTAGATGCTGTATATAGAACTGCTTTTATCTGCATCTTTCAATCTATTATTGGACGGAACAATTCTCCCATTAAAAAAATCTAAAATGAGCTACAATAGCTGCCTTCAACTGTAGAAGAAGAAAATAAATATATATTATATACCTGTTCTAAGTACAGTGTTTTTCAGCAAGTTAAGATGGCACTTTAATATATTGACAATAGATATCTTCTCTGTCATGACGATAATGGGGTTCGTACATAGACGAACATGTCTATGGGTTCGTATCTATTTTTCTAAAAAAACAACTGCTAGATTGTTCGCTGTTTGAAGTTAATAAGCTTATCTAAAATGTGGTCTTTTATAACTGGTGTTAGACACTCGCTCTACATTAATTGTTTAAAATGTTTTTTTTTTTCTAGTTTTTTTGATAAAATATAATTCCAATTTTCTGGCTAATAACATTTTTTAATTATACAATTGTTGATTTTAGTAAATTAAACGTTATATAATAAAAATATTTTATATTTATGAAATTATTTTACTAAAATATAATTTTATAATTATTAAAGTATATGATTATAAAGCAATGCTCATCAAACCTATAGACACCTAATTTAATTTTCCAAAAAATTTCAAGATATTACTTTGAAAAAATTATGATTTTGTTAATTTCCTTAGGCAATTTTCATATTTAAAAAAATTAAAGAAAATGAGAAGCACTCGCTGTAGGTTAAAAAGTATAATTTCACAAATTTTCGAACCTCTGGTTCCTAGTCATGTGACTAACATATGAGCTACAGAAAAATAAACTTGCTATATACACAGAAAACTGACGTCATGTTGCGTGAACAATAATCCCAGCGAGTGCTTCTCATTTTCTTTACTACTAATGCTGTATTTGGAGCAAAAACAATATATTTAAAAAATTGTGTTGTGTTTCATACTATATTTTTGACCACACGTTCATTAATCGAAGTTCAGAAGCATTAGATGTGCTTAATTATCCGTCCGAGATAGCTGCGGGGCTATTTGACATCAACGATCGGTATAATGTGCGGTTGTTTTTTAAATATTTATTTATATTATATTTTTTACGTACCTTGAGAAGGTAAACATATTGTTTAACTAAAATAAAAGTAGACATTTCTAAGAACCTTGAAGCGCTTGAAGACCTTTCTATGTAATGCTGCGCTCAGATGAATTTCTGAAGTATCAAAGTAGAGTGAGTGATTAAGATGTTATGAAGTTCGTTGGGAATAAATAAATGTATCCTGTAGTAAAACTTCCTCCTTCTGTTACATTTTAAATTTCCGACTTATCCGGAAATACTAAAAAAAAATGTGCGGGAGATTAGGAATAGGTTGGATAATATTATAGCCTGCAATTCAAATGTGTGGTGAAAAGTTAGCCTCGTAGGCGAAATAGTTTGAAAATTGTCAATTCTTGAAAATAATTTCAAAATAATCAAACCATAGAATGACTTGTTCTATTTATTTTAAATACCTTTTCTCAATTTCAGGTAAGAAATGTCAACAGCCAAGTATATCTGCGTTGCCCCGAGTAAGATTTTATTAAATCACTTATTTTACATTAATTATTGGTTTAAATCGTTTCTATTTTTTTCTGTTTTAGATGACACTTTCAACAATAATGTTGGTTCTGGATTTATAAGACTTCAACATCCAAAGATCAGTATGTGAATATCATTATTATTTGTACCTAGAAAATATATATTATTCTGAATTCTTAATAAACGTAACCTAATTACGATGAAATAGGAAATAACTGGTTGATTTTTCTTCACTATTCTACATCTGCCTTTACTGCGAAGTTCTACCTTCTTGAACTTTCTCTTTAATCAACTTCTGCTTTCACTTGGAAGTTCTAACTTGAATATCCTTCACTAATTTACATGAATTTCCGCTTGGAAGTTTTAGGTTACAAAACTTAATTTACATTTGTCATTGTCTTTAACCCATTTAATGCCGAGTAAAAATAACGTACCTAGAAGCAATATTTAAAAATTGTTTTCATGTATATCATCCTGATTAACATAGATTATTGAGAACGATTTTTGGCAATTATTTTAATTGTTTACCTTTTTGGCAAATGTTACCACTTGCTAACATTTTAATTGATTACCATAAACTCGATTTAACTGGTGGCTCTTTTTGTTAACTCTTGTATTCTGCTTTGCTACCTTTGATCATTATTAAATAAATGATAGCCAAGTATGTCTCATATTTATACTTTATTTAATTGAAAAGTTGTATATTGTCCACAATTGCGGCTCAAATAAATATGAAAAATGTTGAGAAAAATCATTTTAATTCGTGTGCATTGTGCATAAATATTCTTAATATTGAACAAATTACTATTTATTGTATTATCTTTACATATACTGTACATAATATATATCATTAGGGGAAAATAATATTAAATACATGGACCGCGGAGCCCGCGCCTACTGCCCTAAAATCGCAATCTTTTTTTGCAAGAATTTGCATTTTAGAAAAAATATATTTTTAGAACACGTAATGCTTATATAAAAGCGACTTGGTGGCACACTTTAAAAAAACATTGTTTAATAAATTGTATTTTTTTAACATCTAATTTTTTTAAAAAAACCATGAGAATGCTGTTCTGAACAAGTATATTCATGCCAAATTTTATTTCACATGCACTTTTATAATTTTGTTTAAAATATAATTGTTTTATTTATTTATACTTGTTTACATTTTATTTTCTATTTCACGAAAACGTGTGCCAGTTAAATATACAATATATACCCCCATTTTTTTCAATAAAAAGCCCTTGGAACCCACTGTGGCAAAGCCCCCAGACCCCCTGACTTAGATGTAGGAGCGCCTAATTACAAGTCAGCCCACCCCACCCCATCAGTCTAAAACACGATCCGCGGTCCCTGAAACAGTGCGATAAGTTTATGGTTCAGACTTAACTGTGGGGTTTGTTAGCATGGGGGAACATTTTACTCAGTAGTCCGTGAGTCGATGGAAGATATTGGTGAATGGATTGTATAATTTTTTTGTTTTATTGGGAAAAGTTTAAGCTATTTAGTATGTGTTAACTCAGTTACGCCATTGCCTATAGTTGCACAATTATTATATGATAAATGAATGATTGACAAATTTAATGGAAATAACATTAAAAATTCAAAAAATATCTCTAATAATATTATTTAACAAAATATTTGTTGCGAACAATTCATGAAAAATCGATTTCTTTTTATTCTCTACGTCATTATTTCTTTTGACTACTATGTTTTTGACGTTGTTACATACAGTGTATTATTGTTTGTCTTAAGTATATATTGGATAGATTGTTTCCTAATACAAATATATATTAGTATAAAGCTTCCAACTTATTTCGACCAAGATTATTTTTTTAATAAAATTACCTACTCATAATTATGTTACATATAATGTATGACTAAGGGTTAATTTTTTTATGTTACAAAAATATACATACATTACTCATGTTTTAAAACCGCATTTTACTTATTTCGTATGTTTGCCGTCTCACTAAAAGTTCCACAATGAAAGTGTAATTTTCCGCCTTATCAATATCTGCTATCACTTCAGGCCTGCAACTGTTCACAAAATTAATAAAATTTGATCTTAATTCTGAAATCAATAAAAAAACATGAAATTACTAGAAACACATATCCATGTGTTGTATAGGTCTATTTTAGTTTCTTATTTGGCAGTTCCTTTTATAATTTATAATTATATGTTTATTTATTTTGTGGTGGTGTTAATTAATGGAATGGAATTGTGAGGTCAATTTTAGCTCATCGTGTCATCATTTAATAATTTATTGATTTATAAACACTCATTTTATTATGTGCGCTGAAAATTGGTTTAAAATGTCATGAATTATGCGTCAGTTACATACCTGCTTACGTGTTGTTAATTATTACAATGTACTTATGTACAAATATTAGATTTACATAACATAATTTAATGTTAATTAGAAATTAACTACATTTTATATATTTAATTTAAAATATTTAAATATTATCGACTTCTACATGTTTCAAACTACTTCTAAACATGTATCGATTGATCAACGGCAATAATTTTAACTAAATAATTTATTGATTAACCCAAAATAGCTATAAATATGATGATAATAATATAATATAGAAATTGAAAGTTTTAAGCCGTACTCGATTCCGTTTCTGCAGATGACGAGGCGCTGTACTACTGGGATAATGAAATGGGAGAGATCTTTGAGGTTCAACAGCATCATGAGTCCCATCGGTCCTGGTTTATTGGTGATACCGTAAAAAAAGGTAGCTTTACTTGAAATGTTGATGATTATATTGATCGCAAATCAGATTACTAATAACTTGATGCTTGTTCTATGATTACTTTCTTTTTTTCCAGATGGGCGTCTATACGTCATATCTAAATTGGATCCGTTATTTCTTGTTTTGCCGTTACTTCAAAAAGAGGTAAAGTTACAAAAAATATTAATTTTGCGAATCTAACAAGCCTCACATGCTTATACATGCCCTAATAAAAGAAACGCATTCCATTTAACTGTGTTTAGTTTTTCTTAAATGTTCTGAACTGTTTTGGAACAGACAGATCTTATCGATTCAATATAAATTTTTGATATGTTAATATTGAAAAGAAACATATAATTTACCATAAAAAGTTATTAAAAAATTAATCACATTATAAAATAATATAAAAATATTTGACCAGGTCTTGAAATATTAAGTTAATATGGGTATAATCCCTTGCAATGGTACCATAGACTAGACCGCTCCATCGCTTCTGGATTGATCTGTGAAATAGATGAGACCTTAACGAAGAACATCTCCTCATTGATGACACATAGACCATCTCAAATAGCTTTGAAGAAACAGCAGTGACGTCTCATATGAGGGAGGAAATTGTCGCGGATCAGAATAAGCTTCTTGGTGGCTGGTAACTCGACTTTGAGAATCCATACGGACGAGTTTTCGTGTCACAATGCGAGTTATGACTTGCCCCATCCAGGTTCTAACACTGAAAAAGTGTCCAGCTAGGACTGGACAAACTGGAGGCCTGGGGTACAATGTCATAAAATGGGCTGATTGTTATCTTTCTTCAGCTCAGTTGATTAGGTAGCAGTGAAATTTTGTTCATCACATGCACAGAATGCTTTCATTTATGATGTAATTTAATATTATAAAATTTAATTTATTAAAGTTAAGTACGTTTCTTCGTTATTTTAAAATATTTTATTTCAAATCATACTTTTCTCTCTCTGTATTATATTAGAGCCTCAAGTTCACTCCGATTGATCATCTGTTAACCGGAGATATTTCGGTATTATCGAACAGTCCTCAGCTCACTTCAAGACTTCTCAATATTGCTGACACCAAAGGTTTGTACAGTTTATTGAAGACTAACTATCTTTAAATACAGCCTGTTAACATTTCTGTATTTCTTGTAATGATGGCTATGGGTTGTGGTTAATTGTGGTACGTGAATTTGATTGGAAGATAAGTGTAGTACGTGCGTTTGATTGGTGGATAATTGTAGTACGTGCGTTTGATTGATGGATAATTGTAGTACGTGCGTTTGATTGGAAGATAAGTGTAACTATGCGCTGAAGTTACTCCCACTTATACTATGTATTTTGTCGTGTTTCAGAGAGCTCTGGATTTCAAGTCTGTCGATACAGTGAAACAAAAACTCTAGCCTGGCTGAAGAAGAAGGTAGATCGTCTCAAGCGGGTCATTGATAGTCGAGATGGATTCACGCAGGAAAATGATTCAGGTTTGTTCATTTATTGATTCCTACTCTGGCAATTTCTGGAAATTCTGGCATTTTAAAACAAGTGTATTTTTTTGTATTTTGTTTGAGAAATTCTGCCACCTATAAACTGTTTATAAAATATGTATCGTGATAGTCATAGGTACGGATTTCTTTCTCTTTCATTCCTAGATGTACAATCTAACATAATCCTGTTATATTCAATAGTTACGAAAAAAATGAGTCATACACTTGTTTCGCGAGGCAATCGTGGGCTAGAGAAATATTTTAGCATTTATGCGCATCCTAAATAGGCTAATTGTGTTGAAACGTAATTTAACGGTTTTTAACCGTAGTACAAATAAACGTAAAATTTTACTTCGATTTTAATATTGCAAAATAAAATTTGTCATTGTTAAAAATAGCCTTGAAGAATGCATAGACTTTGCGCAACTACCATATAATGTGTTATGCCTCGCAAAACCGTGTATGACTCATCTTTCTTACAACTGCCGTGAGGCGCAGAAAATGAGGCGCAAAAAAATCGATATCTATAGTCAAGAGTATTTGAAACTCAAATATGTTACTTGATTTTTAAAGGTTAGATAAAGTATACTTGAATATGAATGATTTTACTACAATATATTTGAATAAAAAATGTGGCCCCTCTGATGTATTTTATTTTTTAATAAACAGGGTTCATACTCGCTTGAAGAAGTCTTTAAGGGGTTTATAGTTCTTGAAAAGTCTTGATAAATTTTGAATCTTTGAAATCGTTTTGTAAAGGCATTGAATATTTATTAAGTAATATTTGAAATTTGATCAGCTTTTATAAAATTGAAGTTGATGCGTATGATGCTTTCCAGATTTTGTTAACTTCAGTTTTTATTAACGATTTTCTCATAATATATTTTTATAAATATCTATTAAAAAATATGCTAACAGTTGCTAGTGAGGTGTAATCACTAGAATGTCTGGTCTAATTACTTTTTACACAGCAAACTCTCTCAACATTCTTCTAATTAAAGAATACAACAGTGATTCTATTTCAATCACATAATAAAACCCTCCTTCCCCTCCCCACCTACTCCCAGGTAACCAAGACAACCTGGAACTAGCCTGGGCTCTTGTAACCGAATATGTTGCCGTGGATACGGGCACAAAGTTGGCAGCGACTGTGGGTCTCGAACTGGACAAGCCATTGATGCCAGTGACACTCTCAGATAACAATATAGTCTCCAAGGTGACCATAGTTGAGTACAGTACAGTCCTGCTGAATCGGGACCGAAGATTTCGGTGTTGTTTTGTGTTTCGAAACTTAGTTGTGATTAAATCAATGACTTTTCACTTTTTATCATAGATATTGAACTATAGTTTGTAGATAGATAGGTCATTTTTGTTATTTATTGAGCGTATACCTACAAACCATTAATATAGAGTAAAATCTAAAAATAAATATCTACTTGTATCAATAATTAATGGTTTGGTTATATATGTGTATCATTTTTTATACATTTATAAAATGGTCTACCGCTAATGAGATGTTTAAGTGAGTATTTATTTGTTATCGATATTGTTCCTCATTTTGTTAATTGAATGCTTAATGTAGCTGAAATATCTATTTAAACTGTAGTTTGATATTTTTGGTTTTCACTCACTCTGTTTCACCTATAAAAATTATAATTGACAAACGTGCAAAACCAAAATTGGAGTTCACTTTAGTTAATATTTAAGTTATATATATTATGTGACTGAAATATATAATTGTAATAAATTTGGTGGAAGAGTATTCAGAGTTTAGTACAGTATAATACACTTATATCAGGATATAAGTATAGGGCTTTGGTGGGGAAATTAGGTAACGTGGGATACCTCGTAAATAACAAGCATAGGATACAACACGCAAATATAATATGCGGTCCATTCATTCTATTTATAACCAGGTTATGTATACTTTAGTATTTTTGATATGAGGATATTAAACCTTATAAGTTTATGTTGTTTTACAAATGTATATGCCTTAACAATATCGATTGGAATAATTAAAATTATCATTTTTTCTTCTTGAACTTTCCGAATCAATATTTTCTTTAATTTAAATTTAATTACCGTTTTAAAACTTAGACTTCCATTCAGAAAATGTAATGAAAATGTGTTTGAAATAGTTCTATTTAATAATATATTTGATTTTGTGTTTAATAATTTTCAGAAAATGAAGTTTGAGGAACCCGTGGAAGATTACAGCAAGGCGTTCGATAAAGAAAATGCCGCCAAAAAATCGGTTAAAAATTTTTTTTTTTTACCATATCAATTAATATGAGCTACACTATTGATAAATTTATTAAGTAGTATATAAAATATAATCATTATTATGATGTCCTAAAAACATATTTCAGACTGTCAAGACGAAGAAGCCGCCTCCGATCGGTTCTCAATCAATCACAAATTTCTTCCTCAAGAAAAAAGTCTAACTTATCCATTTTCTTCCGATTAAAATATTTCATGTTTATTTTCTATTGATTCTTTAGATTGTCATATTTGGTTTTATTTTTATATATATTTATAATCAATATATCTATTTTGTGTATTGATCTGCATTTAGTGAGCAGTCAACAAATTATGTGTTTTTGTAGTCAATGCATTTATTTGTCTATCTATTTACCATACAATAAACTTTTAGAAAAATAATCTGCAATATTTTAAGTATTATTTTCGAAGTGTTCTTTTTGACAATTATGGATGTTATTTAGAATTATTATACCTTTTTAAAGTAGTTTAGCTTCATAATCCAGGCATCACAAACCTGTTTTTGAAAATAAATTTAGCCTATTTTTATACTGCTAGGCGCTGTAACACCTGTTAATCTAGTTCGTGGTTGGGTGTCCTCGGGAAGCAAAGTTTATGTTTTGGTTGAAAATGCCTGTTGATAAGTAATACTTTTTCGATGAATAACCCTTTCGTACGTGGACGAATTTTGTAGGTTTTGCGACTTGGAGGGCAGGGGCGGGTTTAGGGGATGTTCGCATTGTTCGGTCGAACCCCCCTTTTTCCGAAGGGGCGGCATTATTGATGGGGCTTTTATCAGCTTGATTTACTTTTCTTGTACATTCTCTGAACTTGAAGGGGCGCCTTTCCTCAGCT